>JAUDZF010000270.1:0-28376 GCA_030407055.1 Armillaria mellea
TTTAGACCGGAAATTTGATGCACTCACCCCAGAGCTAAGAAATTCACAATGAACGAGCAAAGTAAGCATATCCAGCCATACCGTATCTCGCGAGAAATGTTGGTGGAGGGATTTGGAGGACTCTGCTTGGTAGTATCATCGTCACAAATTGCGGTGGAGACATGGTGGGATCCTCTTGAAGGCGAAGCTGTTTGAATACCCAAATGTAGCGATTAAAGCCAAGAGCCCGCCCATTATTTTCATCCAATTCGCCTATAGGATCAATTCAATTGATCAATTAAGGTAGAATAATATCATCACAACAAGCGCTAGACCAAGTAACTTAGGGGGCTAGTCGTGATTCTCGAATCTGTGTGGTGTTTCCGTGAGCCTTCGGCAAACCCCCAGATTACAAGACTTCAGCGGAGGGAACTGCGAGGGAGGGGACGTGCATCACTACCCTCCGTACAGATGACATCAAGGAACATTAATCTTTGGGAGCAGAAGCCAATCCACGAAGGTGTGAAGCTTGCAGTGATTAAGATCTATCATAGAAGCAGTGAGGTTGTTGAATGCAGCAGTCAAACGGAGGATGTAAATCAAGACCGCTTCACATGTTGACATGACAGTCAGCGCCAATCAAAAAATAAGAGCATCGATGTATAACTTGGTTTGACGGCACATGGACAGTGCGTTCCAATCTTTTCTTTGTATCAAATTAGTAGCTTCTATTCGCGCTTAACTCTAGTCGAGAAGACTCGGATGTAACACGCACCCGCAACATCTTTTCTTCGGGAGGTACGATACCCACAAGTATGCAGTCTCGTAAATCAGCCTCAATGGTCTCTATGAAGAAAAGTCGTTCAATGGATGTAGAGCAATGGTGCTGGTGAAAAGAGACCAGGCGAGGTGGATCGGCTATCACGGCCCCGAAATCGGAATCTTCCGAGGTACTCTGTTCGAACTTGCCAGTGGAACTTTTCCCTTCATTCATGCATCATGCATGCTCTGACTGCAAAGCTCCCGCTCAACAGTCACAGGCTCTCCACCGCTGAAATGAAATGCACCCCGGATATCTTGCGCCGCCTTCACCAGTCTGATCATGTGTCCCAAATTGATGCCGGGATTGTAGGGATCTCGTAATCCTCCCATGCAGCGAACCAGCTCGAGATAGATCCGAGCGCTTCGCTCCAACTGAACTTACCCTACTGAATGGCTCTGCTCTATCAAGCCAGGTTTACAGACTCTGACGTGACTTACGTGTACGGTCGCTATTCATTGGGTGGGCTTCTTGTCGGCAGTGTTGCACTAGGAATAGTCATCATAGTCATCATGGTTCGTGATGCTCTTGTCCTCTGCTCATTGCTCTAAATACATGACACAGCAACTACACTAGAGACCAACTCCAACCCTCATCTATGGCTCTCACCGACCAAGAGGCGAGCATAATCGCCTTGTTCGTAGAAAGCGCTTTCTGGGGCATTTTCATGATAACGTTCGGGCAATGTCTTCGCGCTCTGCTTTGGTCCGACATGGGTTTCAAGCCATATTCCCAAATTGATCGGCCCATGGTCGCCATCTGCATTGCAATGCCAATCTTCGCTACGGTAAATCTGGCCCTCAATGTTCTGCGCGCAGTAGAATCGGTCGGTGCATCTGGGATAAGTGAGCAATTCACAAACCTCGGAAGTGCGACGGAGACCGTCAAATTCCTCTGCGTAAACGTTCAGACGCTCATTGCTGACGCCATGCTGGTATTAAAAATTTATTCATACTGTCTGATTTGGGACTGATCCGCCAATTTTCAAAGACATACCGGTGTTGGGTCATATACAGTAAATCGTGGGCCATAGCTTTTATCCCCGGAATTTTGTGGCTGGGAGTCTTGGTGACCGCAATTTTGAACATCATTGTCTTGCATTCAATCCACTCTGAGTCCCTCACCGTTGCAAAAAGCCTCCGACCTATCGTGACATCGTTCTGGTCAATCAGTATAGCCCTGAATATCATTGCGACACGTTCGTCACATCATATTTTTGGAGGAATCTCTACGGCTAAACTACATCAATATAGTGCTCATTGTGGTTCGCATTTACCGGGTCGATCGTTCAAATGCGGATTTTTCGATTGCTACCCGCTCAACGTCTCGTTCGAGGCGTTACACCAGACTACAGCAAATCATGAGGTACGTCGTCGATCACTATTCCTGGCAACTTTCTGACGAACCTTTGAAGGATTATCATTGAATCAGGGGCGCTGTATACAAGCGTTGCTAGTACGTGGGCAGAGCCTTTATTTTGGTCGGCATACTCACCCGTGACTACCAGTTACGACGTGCGCAACTTACGTCTCAGGCAGCCAAGGCGTCTACGTGACCAGTGCAATTGTAAATCGTGTGCTTGCTGTTTTCTCCCCTTACTGAATATCATCCGCAGGAGATGCAAACGGTCGGAATTGCCTTCAATTTAATCATTATCAGAGTCAGCCGGGCCGGGCGCAATGCCTACGCGACCAAGACCTCCACACAATCACATTCTATTCCTTTACATTTCAGGCGTGTGCCTCCAAAAGATTCGGAAAGCATTGAGGTTTCAGTTGACCGTCGGGTCGAAGACGACTCAGATCAATCCAAGGTTGACTCTTCCATGATTTCCTCACAAAGTCGTAGTATCGGTGCCATTCCTGATTTTGATATCAAAGGCACGATGGATGAAGGAGTCCGGGGTTAAAGATCGTGTTTAAAAGCGTCTAATGATCTTCGTATATACTATTTAACCAGTACTTGTATTTTTTTTACTGTCGTTATGTTGTTTGACTGAAATTTTGGTCGTATGTCATTAGGTGTCTCCCTTGCATGGAAAATGATTCCATGGGTGAGAACGATGCGCGGGATGTATCTATTCCTGTCTTCTTGTTTCAAGGGGGTCTGAAGAGGCTTTACAGCGTCCAGCTCACTGCACCTGATATTCGAACGCATACGGCACTAATAGCATATTAGGCGTTCGCTGCCATCGGGGTTCGGATTTCGGTGATAAGGCTGGAGCCCTCGATTGACGGAGGATATGTCAGAATGATGTATCAGAGAACCCTGATACAATTCAGTCATGTTCGGCCAGTTTGAATCCGCGTAAAAGTCCGCGTACATATGCTAGTCGAGCTGGTTCATCTCAATATTTTTATGCGAACGCCGCATCAAATCAGCACCTGGTGAATTCAATAGGTTATTCACGTACAAAGTAAGTGATTCGGTGGGTGGGGCTTTCGCTGTCAGTAATATTTGCCCGAGCCGTCCAGGAACGTTCTTTGCTTCTCCCATCAGATGCTTATATTCAGTATATCAGGCTCCCACATTGGCAGATGATTTCTACAAGCAATAATGACCGCCGATACAGCCACTTTTTGGTTGCTATTGGTTACTGGTTTTACCCTAGCCCTGACTGTATGGTTTTCGCGTCGAGGGTCTAAGCTTCCTCTGCCCCCAGGTCCCCCTCATCACTGGCTATTCGGCACTGAAGTCTTGACCGGATCGTGAGTCGGGCTCGAAAGGCTTCGAATTCTATATTTACATCTCGTGTGCAGACCATGGCTTCGGTACGAAGAAATGACGCAAAGATACAGTCCTGTATTCTCGTTGAGGCGAGGTTTGTCGGATGTCATCATCATCATTGGGCGCTATGAGGTATAACTCTGGATGTGATCCGAAGCTAATTACTGACGATAGCACCAGCCGGTGTTAGAGATAATGGAGAAGGAAAACGCAATTCTGCAAGATCGTCCGAGGTCCATTGCAGTGCAGGAAACGATGTGTAAGGATATGCGTCTACTTATGATGAAGGCGGGAGAACGCTTCAAGAAGTTCCGCAGGTACGCTCCGACAACAGTCAACAAAGTTTTTTAATCATGAACTAGCGTACAGAGCTATTCAATCCCAATTTCATGTGAGGGTAATTCAAACGTATCAACCGTTGCAAGTGAAAAATGCAGTCAATCTTGTAATGGATCTCTTGAATGATCCTTCACAACATATTGATCATGCGAAGCGGTGAGTGCCATTTCTCTTCTTATTTGACATCCCACCTCTTACCAACAGTCTTCTCCCTGTAGTTACGCGGCATCAGTAGTCATCACACTCACTTACGGAAAGCCCTCTACTACGTCGTACTCTGACTCTCTAGTTCAAAAAATCTTGCTGTTTGCGCACAGATTCGGTACTGTCGTGAGGCCGGGTGCTTATTGGGTTGACTCGGCGCCGATTCTTCAGTATGTACCTGGGTATCTTTCGCAATTGCGTAAATGGCACAAGGAAGAACTTGCCTTTTCTCGTTCCTCAGTTGACGCGGTGAAAGAAAAGATTGTAAGTCTTGCAGCTATTAAACGACTAAGCATGGACACTAATCACAATCTATAGACCCACGGCGAGCACATTATTAAACCTAACTTTGTACAAAATCTATTGGAGAAGAACTCGGAATATGGTATGTCAGAAGATGAAATTGCTTTCCTATCCGGAGGATTATTCCTCGCTGGAGCCGATACGGTGGGTCATTCACTCATGGGGGTTGAGAACAGCACGAGTACTTATCTGGATTTTGTAGACTGCCTCCGCCATTAGCATCATGTTGATGGCTGCGGCTTGCTTTCCTGCCGCCCAAAATAAAGTTCAAGGTCAACTGGACGCAGTCGTGGGACAGGGCCGGGGTGCGTATGGCAGGGACTACGTTCCATTTAATATGACTCACGTCATTAATGTCAGCTCCTACATATGCGGACGAAGCGTCACTCCCATTCATTACTGCATTCATCTTGGAGTGTTATCGATGGTAGACACAACCTTTCTCCGATTTTCGATATGCTCACGCTAGAACTTCAAAGGCGACCCGTAAGTGCTACAGGTGTGCCGCTCTTCTGGATGAGCCGGGAATACTCTAACATCATCTAGGCTTCCCTCATAGAGCCATGAAAGATATTGTCTGGGTAAGATTCTTGTTCTTATCAGCTGCTTCGACGCAACTTATCGGAAACCCTCTAGCGCGGTTATCGTATCCCTGCCGGTGCGACCGTTATCGGCAGTCATTGGTAAATTCCCTGATATTTTATTTACTTCCCTTGATTTGACATTCGCTAGGTCGATTGGTCGTTCGCCAGACGTTTTCCCTGAACCAGAGAAATTCTGTCTAGAAAGATGGTTAGACGATTCGGGAAATCTTCGAGACGACATCAAGTCAATGAACTTCGGTTTTGGTAGACGGTCAGTCGATTTAACATACCTCCAAGCAAAGCTTATCGTCTTGGACGTAGAGTTTGCCCTGGCCAACAGCTAGCGAATAGGTCTGTATCGATCTCTCTCGATGAACGCCTTTGATAAAGTAAACGTACAGATCGCTATTTATAACAACCGCTTTCGTATTGTGGGCCTTCCGTCTGAAGGAAGTGGATGGATCTCCGATTGATACGCAGGCATTTACCCAAACGGCCAACTTGCACCCCCTGCCCTTCGCGCTTAATTTCTAAGCACGAATTCCAAAAGACGAACTCAAACGAATGCTTACTAGCGACTATGAAACACTCGTATGAGCGATGCGAAGCTCGGACACACACTAATTGCCTACTGTAGGTGTTCTGAAAATACCAATGTATCTCCTTCCATAGTTAGACAAATCGACGTCGGGACTTTTTAATCCATCACCTGGATGGAGCAGTCCTCGTATCTGAGCCTAACTCTTTGTCATCGGATGTGCATCTGGTGTCCTGAGGGTTCGTCAGACTGGTCTCAGCGTCCCAAGGACGAGAGCGTAGGTTGAACCGTAACGAAGCAGTCATGGGTTTCGTCTCCTCTTCATACGTTCTGCTATGCACTCGGATAATGACAAGGTTGAAAGCGATTCCAGCGGTTTGTACCTCCTGGGATATAGCCGGTCCGATGAGCATGAAAGGAAAGACAATTCAGGGTAAACCTTACTAGTGCGCTTGTGATGTACACCCCTACGCTGCCTGAGACGTATGTAGCAAAAGTAATGACTGTGAGGCTGGTTGTTTAGCAGACATCCTTGAAACATGGACCAGACTCACTTACTTGCTATGCCGGTATAGATTGCGCCGGATTCAATGATGATCCTACAGATAATTAACAATCGGGATGAGATAATGTCACCAACCCAACACGTGTGTGCCTACCTCATTGTCCGCTGCAGGGCACTGAAGCGACGCTCTCGGCGAGGAATCGACAACCCAGAAATTGGCTGAAAGACCATTTTTCGATCGACAGCAAAAATGCGCAACACAATGAGAGCTGGAAACAGATAAAAGTTAAACGAGAGATCAGAATAACGACCAGAAAATCACAGACAGGTCGTAATAATGTTCAGCGCGATGCTTATAACCCAAAAGGAGGTAACGATAGGACGAAGTTTTGTTGCTACCGTCAGAGCTTCGGAATGTATGGTGCTGAGCAAATATATGTTCGTGATGGTCGTACCCAAAACACCTATCCACAAAAGGACAGGCGTGGCTGCTATTATCCACGATTTGCCGTACACGATCCAACAACGATAAGTCTATCAGAAGTTAGGTCAATTGTTCAAGTTCCTTTACAAACAGAACGTACCAGAATGCCATCCGCTACTAGTGTCTGCAAGTTAACAGATGAGAACTTCACGAGCTCGATAGGGCTGCCGATGTTCGTGAACTGCTCGCTGATACCCTTAGGGCCGACGGAATCTAGTGCTCTTTGTGTATTGATGCCCATATTTATGGTGGAAAATATTGGCATGATCAAGCACACGGCCAGCATCGGTCGATTAATCTCAGAAAATGGCTTGAGGCCAGAGTTGTTAAACAGAAGAGAGCGAAGGCATAGTCCGAACGTGACCAGGAAAATACCCCAAGCCGCGCTCTCCAAGAACAACGCGACGATACTAGATTGCTGGTAGGTGAGGGGGGCCATTGGGGATGTCAGAGCACTAAGCAGGGTGTCCCTTGGCACTGCAAGAAAACTTATCAGAAAAAGAAGCGTGATGGCTGTCAGTTCAGCTGATTTTGATGTCTAACATCAGTGATACCAGGAAGACAGAAGCGAAATCTAACGGGAATCAAACCGTGGGGCTCCTTGGCAGATAAAACCCTAAAAATTCTCACATATCATGATTGGAGACCTTGGTACGCGTGATACCCCGTACCGTGCAATCAATCTGTCGTATCAATCAAAAATTTCTTTATTCTGGGTGTGAGGTAAGATGGAGGCCGTAAGTATCGAAGAGCAGGACCAGTGGAGTCGACGACACTTGAATCTAGTCCTCCTCAAGATGTCGATATAGCTTATTCGCGGTTAGCAGCCTGAGCACTTGTTCGCAGGGCGGGAACGAGACCGCTCTGAAATCGGTAAGTATTGGGGAAATAAGTTGAATAGAAACAGCATATGAATACAAGACATCGACGTACCTTTTCCTGGTATAAAACCTTTTTAAAAGGCATCTCGGGTTTTGGACCTGGCTTGAGTTCTCCCAAATTCTGATATCCTAGGCACCAAAACAGGGCGAGGAGTTTCCGATGGAACCTTCAGTCAGGTCACTATGTTAGACCTATGTTTACTTCCAGTTGTCCAGAGTCATGGTGGCGTACATGAGTTCGAGTACGAAAGCGATAGGGAAGTGTCTGGAATGATCCGAACCGGCAGAATTCGGCATTCATTTCTTTCGAATTTAGTATCATGTACGCTGTTCTGGTTCTGCCATTATTTCGTACAGATAATCCATCTCGCTGCACGTTGGGTTGTACAATTGCGATATTTATCGATGGATCAGCTTGAAAAGACCAGGCATGGTGAGTACACGTCCTCTTCGCGATTGGCCTTCTACATAACGAAGTGACAGGGATGCAAAATGTCGATTTATTGTGTTTTTCAACCCACGCACTTTAGCAAGAAATGAACGAACCTTCATTGGCCGGCTGTCGTGGCCCTCGGATCATTTATCTCCCTCGCACCTGTTGTCGTTAGAGAACGACCAGTCACCTGCCAGTGGACTCTGACAATGCCGAACGTTTTTACAACGGACCTGACGCATGGGACAAAAACTGTATTTCCGGACTCGCCGGTCGTCAATGATCATCGTCTGGGAAGGTGTTCTGTCGCTGTCTAGGAGAGGCTATGGTAACAGAAAGGGTGCCAGGTAATTTTCACTTCTCCTATGTGAAATGCTGGTGAACTTATTTCCTCGCGAGGATTTACTGTCAATGACAGCAATTCTGTATCTCGTCATGATGTTGGGCTTGCCGATGTGTTCTTCAAAGGACCGACGTGTCACGTCAGAGGTCGTCGCGCAACTCAAGATTCATTGTGCTTTAGACGATGTGACCCAGATTCAGACTCTTTTCCGATTATTTCGATCCTAGATGGGTTCCTTCAACTCCGTTCCCCGCTTTCTTCCACATTTTTCCATGTCTTATTCTATCCAAATGATTCCCGGTGCGCACTACCTAAATCGCCTGTTGATGGGAGGGAACAGACCTTCTCAAGCGCACCGTTTTCCCCTTACTCCATCATTTCTACCATATTTGAGGTCCACTACCATCGACACCCAAGCACATTTCCCGTCAGTGCTCTTCTGAACTTCCTATATTCCTTCGGAAATTATGGGTGTCCCAGAATTGAATAGCTTTTCCCTTCTTCGGCTTACATTCTTGCTCGCGGGCGAAACCAAAACTTGTCCGCCCAATTAGAACTCTATAAACGTTTTCGAAGGTTGGATTCTTCTGAAGGGGGGTGGACAACTTTACGATTCCCTTATGATCCCCGCTGGGAATACTCTTCGGGCGTATCCTGAGTTCGTACTTGTCTGAATAAGAAAAACATTTAGACAGGAGCGCATATATGTATCGCTCACGTTCTGAGTAGATGGAGCTCGGGAAGAGAAAGTTCACCCGCATCGAAAGCTCTCCATGACGATTACTGTTATGGTTTGACAGAGGTCTCAGTGTTGTTTTTCTCTTAGTGGTGCGTGTTCATTATTCCAGGCACATGCATACTATGGGTGGTCGGGAAATGCAAAATTTCGATAAATGATTTTCTGTAGCTCGCACTTGTGCTCCGCATCCTTAGAGATTTTACACGTCTCTTCTTATATGTGTTTGAATGCTAAAATAAAAACATGTGGGAATTCGGTGACATAGAGCAATCGTCGGGCGGTGGCCGAGGTGCAAGTGTCAAAAAATCGCGATGTGCAAAATTCTGTCACAACAGACGTCACGGATGGATTGTAAGTCCGACAATGCCAGCTGCAGCTTGCTGACTAAGGAACGCGCTGGCACTGCCTTCTCACCGAGCAACAGCGTACCGGACATTGAAACTGTCACGTTCTGTAACGCTGAATCCAATGCATCTCTCATTTTTCGTGCATCCCTCAAGCAATAGGTCCGGAGTTTTTTGTATTGAACTCTTACAATGAGCCTTAATCATACCCCCAAGTCATTCCGAGGCTACTCAACGCTACGAAAGTGAAACCGGAGGCAGCCGGTCCTTACATGGGCCATTTTCGCCTAGTTTTTGCTGCCTCTCAAGGCTTTCTCTACCCCTGCAGATAAAATTACTGGGCAGAATTAGTGATATACATTCATTGAAGTGTCACAAAAAATCTGAAGGCTAACGGCCTGCTAGAACGTGCAGAAAAACGAAATTTGCACATTGCGATCCATTTGCAGACCGTGACCACCCATAGTAGAAGAAACAAAATGAAAAGCATATAGGCCGGCTGTTGATGCGTCAAGGGGGAATTGAACCCCCGGCGGGTCGAGAACGCACAATATCTCAAAAGCGAATGGCATCGACCCAGGTTACCACTACCCCCAACTTGGTATCTCCACAACATTTTGCGCTCTTCTCCACTGTGTTAGAGAGGCAGCAGGCTTACACTGATGCCTCTCCCTCATTTTCCTCCGCATCCCGTCGTGTCCTGCGCTTCTTCCTAAAGAGGGTGTATGTCTGATCCAGCATCCCAAACGCCGATTTTACGTCCCCAATCTTTGAGGGATCTATCTTGATATTAGTGGAGCAACACACACCGAGAAACACCGGGTTCACATGTTTATGGCCTTCTTCTCTCCTCCGAGCCCGGCAGCGTCCAGGAAAACGGGATACGTATTATCTGCCAGCTTGGACGGGGCATTTTCCCCAAGCCATCCACGAATCTTCGAGGCTTCTGGCGTGTTTGTTACCTGTCCGCGGAGTCAATCGCAAGCAACGCGAAGCTGTAATCTACTTCCGCCGATCGTTTATGCGGGTGTCAATCTTTGCGTGAATACGGTCTGCCCGCCACGAGATCAAGTCGAGATGAGGGTTTATTGCATCCAGCGGCCTTGATAAATATAAGGTGTGTACAACCACCTCTTCGTCATGGCAGCGGACGTCGCCGCTTGGACGCTTTACTTACACGGAATCAATCCTTCTAAACATTGCGACAAGGTAGAGGATTTACCTTGACAGTGACGACCTTTCTGTCTCTGCAGCAGGAGGTATAAGGCGCGCGGAAACGTTTCGGTATCTTCCTCTGAACGTCAATTAAAATGTACTATCCGGGTGAAACCACTGCGGGGGACCATGAGTCCTTTTTTCTGTATCGTGGCCCGTCAAGTCTTGAAGGATTTTTGATGACTGTCGATATTGCTTTTCTATCTGGGCATTGCGTTTGCAGAAAGAATTTTCTCCTGTGTAACTCGTTGAACGAGGGTATACTTGACTTTTATGCCTTCAACCTATTGATTAGCTGCAACTGATAAGTATTCATCATCATGTTTCCCTAAAATGTGATAAAGATAGAGTATTTTGTACGGTATATAAGTGTACATTTTATTGAACTAACAAAAGTAAAGTCGAAGACAGTATTGAGAAACTACATATAGAAGAACAAAACCAAATTTAATCCACTAGTCCACCCGACGGCGACTCGACTCTGGGTGACCGTCCAATCCAACTCAATCCAACTCTTATCCAACTCGATTAACTTGAAGATCACCAGGCCTTCTGAGAGCCCTATTGACAATCGTACAACAAACCCGAATGAGCTCCCGGAAACCCATATCGGTGATATCGAGCGCATTTTGAACATGTAAGAATCCTTTGACATGGATCTCGAGCTTTTCAAGGTCTGCCAGCGGCATTTGCCTAAGGCATTCAGCAGCGTCCTCCAGGATGGCATTGACAAGATTAACCGGAGGATCCACGGTCTTCCCCTCTCCAGCAGGAAACGGTCTCCAGTGAGGAGAAAACATGCCAGCATGGCCGAGCACCACGCCAAAAAGGTCTGCTAAATCGTGGTTGAAGAAATACACCAGGCTGAAATAGACGTTGGATCGAGAGATGGCGCCCTTGACTAGATACGCTATGACCGGGAGTTCTCCGGTCTTGACTGGGGCAGGAAGGAGCGGGGTGGAGTAACAGTTTGTCGTGAGCATGAAGAGCTTGACGCCGACTAAAAATGCCGTGCCCACAGCGTCTGTAAGTGCGACGACACAGTCCATACCGGGGCGGGCCAAGTTGGCGATTGAGGCATTAGGGGTGTTCAAGCTTAGCTGGCGGCTCAAAACCTGGTTATTAAACGCATCCAGAAAGTGTGGGCCAGCTGAGTTGATGCTGTCGCGCATGTTGGACGATAAGATGGGTGGTTCCTCCACGAGGCGGTTCACCATGTTGGGAAGCTCAGATTCGGCAATCGCAACTATGGCGAAGCCTGCTGTGCCGGGAGAGGGAGGCTGGTAGGGCATTGGAGAGAATAAGATAGTAATAGTGGGGTGTGGTAGCCAACTCACTGAAGACCTTCAGTTAAATACTGCACAACACAATTGGTGGCATGCTGGACTTCGACATTGGCCATGGTTCTGGGCATGACGGGCATCGAGAGCCTTTCCTTTGGCTTGACTCAGAGAGACCAGGACATGGACACCATTCAAGAAATTGTGTCGCTCAGCCTGACCTGCAGGGTCCGCTAGTAATTTCATATTCGCACACATCATTTATCCGTCAACGGAGTTGTTGAGTACGTATACCTAGCCTGAATAGGTGAATACTTTGGCATCTGAGCGGGGGGGCCAGCCACGGTGCCTGTACTGGATGGACCTCCGCAATACAGCGACCTCCCTTGAAAAAGGTGTCCAGGGTGCATGTTTTGGAGCACTGAAAAATACAGGTGACCTCTGGTATTGCCAAGTCTGGATTAGAGACACATAGAAGCTCGCAGGAAATGTGCTGAAGATGTGGTAGTACCGGTGCCAGAAGGAAAACTAGAAAGAAAAAACATTATTTTTATCCCAAGATAGTCACATTCGTTTCCTGGAAACGACAAGACATACACATGGGGTTATTTGAGCTGGACTTGCCAGATCCTAGTAGATGAAAGCATGGGGAATTGAGATTCAATCTTTATTTGCATGTGTTTGGATCCCATCCCAATCTTGATCACGTGTCAAGATCCATCCTGCTCGACGTATATCTTGTGTCGGGCTCATACTGTGCATAATTTTATGATGGATATTATTTTGATTCAAACGTAAAGAGATATTCTGACTTTTTGTGCAATTTATTAGCTGTATTCGGCACTTCTATCGCGCAAATGGATTTTTAGTCGCGCTCAAGTCAAGTTCACCCTCAACAGCCCCCAGCCAATCGGGCTCTGTGCTGCTTTTACAACATTCTAGACCATCGAAGTTTATTCTAATGGCCAGAACAGGTCCTATCTCCCTTTACTATCCCATTTCCGAAATCTGAACAAAGGATTGGCGCCTCGCGACCAGTGTTTATGCCTTATCGAGGTGTATATTGAAATATTGGCTTATGAGGAGCCTTTTTGAGACTGATCCGCCTGCTTCTTTTACGGTCTATGAATGTCGCGGCGACCTCAGCTGCTCTTTTGGGCGTAATGAAACATAGCGTCCCTGCTTAGTGGTGAGGTCATTGCGCTCTCAATTCGGCTCTGCATTTGGCGTGGACCTAGGTCCCTTGGTGACGCACTGGTTCTCTTTAGAGCAGCTCGGAGAGAGTTGAATAGTTTGCAACCATTGGATTTCAGTCGCCCCAGTGTACTTTTGAACAATTTCTTCACTGTGAGCGGCCATGTCCTAGTTTCCTCAATAATAAGCATCCACCGATGCTACGTCTTGCTAAATCAGGATCTCGAATTAGCCAGGTAGACGTTTATCTATGAAGTTTGATTCAAAAACATTCTCCCTAAGATCTCAATGCCCCATCAACAACGTGAAAGTATCGAGGTGGTACAACGTGCGCCATCTCTACTCGGTGCCGTAGCATCAATCATGCGGTCATGGTGTGTGTGCTGCTAGTGAACACGGGGTTGTCTTTCTACAGTTCTACCTCAAGATCGCATTCCATCCTCTATCATTCCGAACGAGGGAGAGAAGTATGCGGCATTGCTCACGAGACCAAAACCACATCATGGTTCGATAGCGTCGACACAGGGATTTTACAACCAAAGACATTAGGAGGGGACTAACAACATTTCGAAATAGCAATACAGGTCTGTTCGCACAGATATCCGTGAACAACCAAACTAGATAAAACAGTAGTTAGCAAGCTAGATCATCCTCCGAGTCGGCTGCATTAATTCGTGACGGTACCTGGCCTGCTCCTCACACTTGGTCGGATACCGAACCCGCTTCCTAGTATGTCTTCCTGTCTTCCTCTTCTCAAGCGGCAGTTGACCCGACACGACTCTGATAAATTGATAGGAGGATAGAAACAAATGGACCCGTGTATGGATAGCAAGAATCCACACTATCGACAATACTATGTGAGAACGAAAGGAAGACGTCTGCTTCCATGACGAAGAGGTGGTTGTACGCACCTGCACCTTATATTTATCAAGGCCGCTGGATGCAATAAACCCTCATTATAATCACTTGATCTCGTGGCGAACCATGCAAGGATCGACACCCCACAAGAATGATCCAATCCCGCGGAAGTATATTCTAGTGTGGGCGGGTGGGCTCCGATTGACTCCACGGACACGCCGAAGACTCGTCCAAGCTGGCAGATAACACGTGTCCCGCTTTCCTACCAGACGCTGGTCTCGGAGGAGATAAATATGTGAAAGTTTGAAACCTAGTGTTTCTCGGTGTGGTCTCCCTCAGAGATTGGGAACGTGAAAAACCAGGGAGATACCAAGTTGAGGGAAATCGTGCGCACGGCTGGGGAGAGGCCCCAAAATTTCGGATTTAGTATTTGGTGCAGTATCTATTTGAGGGCTACGTCTTTTATCCCTCCGCTCGAGCCTCACTCCTGGCTAATTGCGGTCGTGCGCATCAATGGGGTAGTGGTAACCTGGGTCGTTGCCATTTCCTCCGAGATATTGTCGGTTTTCGACCCGCCGGGGGGTTCAATTCCCCCTTGATGCATTAGAAACAAGGCTTGCTTTTCATTTTGTTTCTTCTTCTATGCATGTGCCTGGAATAGTGAACACTGAACATGCATTACTAAGAGGAAAAAACGAACACTGAGGCCTCTGTCAAAACATAACAGTAGTCGGCTTTCGACACAGGTGAACTTTCTCTTTCCGAGCTCCATCTACTCATAACCTCATAACGGACCACTCGCTGAGGGTTCAATTCGCGAGCGATGCTTATATGCGTTTCTGTCTAAATGATTTTCTTATCTGACATTGAACATCCAAGCTCCTCTATTTGTAAAGACTAAACGACAGAGCGACCGTACCTCAACGTTCTCGGAGCTCAGAAAAGTACGAAGAGTATTCCCAGTGAGGAATCGTAAAATTGTCCAGCCCACCCCCTCTCAGAAGAATCCAATCTTCCAGAGTTCTAAGCGTGCGGGCGGCATTTTCTTTCTTGTACACGAGGCAGCGGGGATTTGCGGAAGCAACAGATACAGCAGCGCGTCGTCGTTGGCCAGGGGAGGGGGGGAGTTCAATTCCGCATCGACACACCTGAATTTCTTTCCTCTTTCTTTTCCGAGTCCGCACGTACAAGCAGGTAACGACCGAACGACCATCGAAAAATATTCTCAGCGAGGGATTATGGCCGTTGAAAGGGAACGTAGAGATTGTCGTACAAATTTCCGGCGCTCCTCAGAAGAAACTAGTCCTCTGCGTCCTCGACATTCTGGAGCCTGGGAGCAGCGGAGGAGATGTCCGTTAACGGCGTGGCACGATCGTGAGGCAAGCGCATTCAGGCGGCAGGGACGACCCGGGACTTCCCGTATACAGCGGCGACGGTAGGGTGGTGACGCGGACGGGCTGCGGTGTGAATGAAGAAGAGTCGTCCAACTGTGTCGACAGCAGATATAGCCCAATGAGAGCTAAGCTCATTGTTGAGTGCGGGGATCGGGTGCAAGGCTGCTGGGGAGCGATTCGGGCGATAGAGTCGTCCTCGTAAAGCCGTAGCCAGCTGTGTTGGCACTCAAGGACGTGTCCAGAGCGCTGAGGATAGTTGCTTGGGAATTGAATATAATATTAGCGGGTCTGCTGCTTGCGTCACTGGGGATAATCAGGAGATAGGGCGGCGCATGTCATCCTCGCTGTTGGAGTAAGGCCATCGTCTTCGTCGCCAACGCTTCGATGAGGAGGCAAAGAGTCCTCTCTGGTGGGGACTGGGAAGCATGGCGGTGGATAAGCGTCCAAGACGACGTTCTGCGCTGGCAGTGCCTGTCGAAAAACGATGTTGTGAGCAGGGCTTCCATGGAAGGGGTAGTTGTACGCACCTGGTCCTTCTGGAAAATCCTCGCTAACGAACCCTGTACCCTAAATCAAGGAGGATGAAGCAACTCAAACTGGGCCCTGTCTACGCAAGGATCGACGCCAAGCCGCGGAAGTAAATCGCAAATCATTGTCCTCAAGTGTGGCGCCCACTGTTGAGGCCTACAAAGGAGGTACACATCGAGAATGGAACTTGAAGCGAGATTCCGGAATTGGTTGCACACAATAGAGATCATGCGACCCTGACGATTGGTACTCGCAAATTGCCTCGTATGTAAAGTGATGAGAGGCGTACAAGTACAAACAAACCAAGTATGGCAATTAGTGAATTGGCTGGAGTACGCGATTGGTGTGGGCAGACGAGGTATATAAATCCAGACGAGCGATGGGAACCCCAGAATCCCCCGCTGCTTATGATGATCGGAAAACGCAACGCCTCCAATGCTGAGAACATCCCTGTCCGCCGGCCCTCGTCCACTGCCAAGCACGCTGCCGCTTCCAAGGCCGCCTCTACGCCTATGCACCGGCGGAAGGCCAAGGCGGGCCACATCGTGCTCAACGTGAAGACGTACCGTGCGTCCAAGGAGACCTTCATCACCGTCCAGCTCGTCCCCAAGCTCAGCAAACACTCCATCCCGCTCCCCGACGCACGCACCCTCTTCGCGCGGGACAACCTCGTCCGCGAGTACGGCGTGCGCCTCTTCTACACGCTCTCCCTCATCGCCCCGCGCCCCCCCGCCAAGGACGCGCTGATCCCCGCCACGTTCCCCGTGTCGCTCCCCGCGCACGCCCCCGCCGAGGGCCCGTCCTACTTCCTCGGCGTCTTTGCTGAGAAGTCGACCAAGGTCATGCTGCACCCCGCGCATCACGAGGTCCTCGCCGTGCACTGCCCGGGGCTCCCCAAGGCCATCCAGGCGTCGCCCGCAGGCGCAGAGATCCCGATCCACCCGCTCTGCCTGCCCGACCCGCAGTCCTACGCGCTCCTCAGCCAGTACATGTACACCCACCGCCAGGACCTCCTCCTCGCGTCCCTCCTCCCGCCCGGCTCGCTCCTGTCCAACCCCTTCCCCACCACCGCGCACCTCTCGGATTCGCCGAAAACCGCCGACGAGATGCATGCCCCGCTCCTTGCCCTCGCGGAGTCGCTCGCGAAGGATTTCACGCAGCACAAGCTTCTTGGCGGGGTGTCGACGGTCCATGGGCTGTGGAAAAATACGATGGCATTGGGCGTTGATGATGATGGGCTGTGGGAAGTCCTCGATGCCGCGTGGGGCGTGTATTTGACAGCCGCGGGTTGGACGGACTCCCGTCTCCACCTCAGAAAGGGCGAGCTGATTCCCGGTTATCAGTGATTGTATGCGTCTGTGTTGTCGATTCTTGCTCTCTTGTTGTCTAGCTTTCCGTTCCCACTGTCGCATATGCTGTACACCACTCGCATTTACTTATTACTACTTATATATGAATATGATGACTTGTACTACAATCTTTTGCTTGATAACACTCAAGGCTAAGCACCAGTTGACAAAAGTAAAAAGGTAACGGAATCGGTACAATGGCAATTGCATCAAGGGGGAATTGAACCCCCGGGGGGTCGGAAGTTCTATGGCACTGGTCTCGTGGTCGGACCTCGAGAGACTTGCGGCCTTTAAGGTGCGTGCGCTGTCTGCCTCCCTGCTACCACGACCCCAACTCTGTTCTGACTATCCGATTCCTCTCGCCTACTACTTTTGCTTCCACGGGACCAATCTGGTCAAGATCTAGTCCCACTTTACAAGGCTCAACAGCGAGATTGAAGACGTTCCCGGCGAAAAGAGGCGGTATGCGCTGCTAATGGAAGCCAAAGGAGCAGGCCAGCCTCGCCACATATTTTCATCCGCGGAACTTTTTCGCATGCGACGATCCTGGAGCCGATCTGGTAGATGTCCCGTTCAAGGGCAAGATTGCTTGTTCCAGATACCACTTTACTGTGCAAGCGAGAATCGACACCAGCGACGGAAAAGAGATGATGCGCTATGGTGCGTCGGCAACCACCTTTGCTATTTGCTTCCGCGGAACCTTTCTCACGGCGTCGATCCCACTCCAGATCAAGATCAGAATCCAACACCCTCTCCAGCCAGTCCGACCTGATTCTTATCTCCGTGGGAAAGAATCTGCTGTGCGATGGACTGTCCAGTCTCGAGCTCGCCCCAACCATTGCTTTGTCTCTTCCATCCAAAATCTCGTGCAGGGGAAGAGGCAGAATCGCGCTGTTTATTATATATAACCAGTTCCTTCTCATTGTCGCTCAAGAACGACTCTACATGGATAGAGGCCAGCACCTTCGATACAACAGCTGGTACGCCCTCCTTCCTTCGACGCAGCAGTGAGCCGGAACATGGATATTCAGTAATATCTTCACCTCTCAACACGGCTCCCATTTCGAGTCGATGCTTTTTAGGTCAACCTTTCTTTTCCCTCCCTCTTCATATCGACGGGCCAGCACTAGTGTTGCCGCCGCTCCGGCTAAAACTGCCGCACCGATGGAGCCGAACTGGAAATGATCGAACTGGCAGCTCTGCCTAATATCATCGCTTACCTCGGCATTTCTTCCGCTGGAGCCGGTTCAGAGCCGGCCAAGCCACAGTGGTAGTTTAGCACGAGCGGTATATCTAGATGATAATGAAGAACAGGTAATTAACTCATAGGACGTCGACGTCAACATACACATGCATATGTATAGTCACAATATATCAACCTATGATTGCTCATAAACAACCCAACAAAAGTCCTGAAAACGGCTCAAGTTTATGGCCCACCATTAGGTCGAAAAAAATGACCTATGGTCAACAGGTTCACGATCATCAACCCAGCAGATGATCTAATTAGGGGTGCCGGTGATCTTCGACCTGGGCTATATTGATTTTCGACCTGACCTAGCTTCATAGTGCGTGGTCATTTTATGGCAGCCGCAGTCATGGCTCTGTGACCGTCATGACCTCGGTGACGGTCGCGCGACCCGCACAACACTGGAACTGGATCCTGCTCCTGACGGAGATTGAAAAGACAAATGTGATCCGACACCGTGCAACTCAATTGGGCCACTAAGAAACGAAAACTCATATTGCTTCCGGTGTTGGATCACATTTGTAGGTGAATATAGGTGCAACTTCAACACAGCCTATGCGGTTTTCTATATTTATCTCATCCACGCTGCGACTATAAAACATCTACTACCCACCCTTAGCATTAATACAGTTCCACCTTCTTTCTAGAGTGAACCAAGCGTGCGCAACATTCGAACACGCGTATTTACACATATCCTCTGGAGTCTACACTTATACCACTATGCTCTGTTTAGAGGCTGACATCATCGGCTTGGCGACAAATCGGACACCCCCCCACCAGCTGGACGCGCCACTGGCAAAAGAGCACGGCACGGACAATTCTTCAATCTCGAATGTAGGTAGACGTAAACTTGCATCGGCTTCAATTGTTGATGAGCAGCATTGCAGCTACAGCCGTGCCTTCGTCCCAATCGTATTTGGGCCGTTCTCGTAGGGATTGACGCGTATTTATCGTACCCATTGCACGGCTGTGTAGCAGACGCGTTGGCAATGGAGCAATACCTTGTCGACGACCTCCTCGTGCCTAGGGAGCGAATCCAAAGGCTTCTGGGTCCAGCACGCGATGGCGATACTTCCACCGACGTTTCCTCCATCCCATCTCGTGCCAGCATCATATCGCTCCTTCTCAGTCTCACCACCAACCCCAGCATCAAGCACGGCGACCCCATCATTATCTTTTTTGCTGGACATGGTTCCCGCTATCCGTTGTCAGACGACGACAACGACAATGACGAGGATGATGAATGCCCGTTTAGATTCGTCAAGGCGCTTTGTCCAATGGATCGTCACGCCCCCAACAAAAGTAGCGTGATCATTCCTGATATCACCGACCGGGAGCTCAATGCTATCCTCAAGCAAATTTCTTATGCGAAAGGAAGCCAAATCACGTTCATCCTGGACTGTTGTCACACAGGCAGTGTCACCCGAACAGTGAATCCAGGAATCCGAACTGTTCCCCGGCTGGAGAGTGTCTCGCTCAAGGATATGCTCCTCACTGCCGGGGAAGCCCTCAGAGATCTCCCTGGTGATCGATCCATATTCGCAGAGGACTGGGTCCCATACATGGATTCCCATGTAATTGTAGCGGCGTGCAGGAGAAACGAACTTGCAAAAGCGCAGCGGGTGAAGGGTACGCAGGTGTGGCGGGGCGTCTTCACGAGTTTGCTCATTGAGACTCTGAGGACTGGTGTGCTGGGAGAAGGAGCGACGTATGTGGACCTGATTGAGGCTCTACCCCAGCTCCGTTATCAGACCCCAGTCGTGGCAGGAGGACACATCAATACGCGTCTGTGGTATCAGCACTGATACGGATCTGGGCGTCGTCATTTCTTGGAAGTTGTGCTCCGTTTTGTACTAGGTCGTTTCGTTTGAATCGCTGCCCAAAGAATCGTTAATTCTTGATTTGACCATCGAGACAGTCCCAGGAGAGGCCTGAAAGAGCGAAGTTAAGTCAGGTGTTGATATAAAATCCATAACAGCGGCAAAAGCGCTGGTGGTAGGTTCACTGAACAGTGCCAAAGGGACCTATAGAGCGGCTCATGAATTACGTGCGATTTTATTACCTCCCTTGAATTTGAGCTCTCACCTGATCCAGCCTCCCTGTGTGATCCCTTTCACCGTAGCTCAGAGTACGCGAGGCAACTTGAATGACCAGGTCATGGTCGGGAACCAAAGAGGATAATGCCACGTGGTCACGGCGACTTAAAACTATCACCGGTCTCTGCACTTGTGCTCGCCAGTCGTTCTCTGACCCCCAACGGAGACCCCCGGAATTACCTTACGGCACAGCGGACCAATATCGCTCACCGCGTCCCGAGGAATCGCTTGTCGCTGTCGAGCATCTGCTTTGTCTGCCTTGCCTGACTTTACGCGATGGAAGGGCGACTGGGTTAACCACTCCATCTAAGTTCGAGGCAAGAAATACTGAGAGACGATGATGGAAGGTAGAATGGAGGAAAAAGGCGAGAACTTTGGCGCCCCTCGCCCGCCAGCATATCTTCGAGCATCACAGTGCTAGATGGATTTCAAAGGTCCTTGGTACGTTCATGCTTGACATAGAGACAATCTTTAGCTAATGCGAATCAGTTGCCAGCTATTAGCCTACCCCCATCTCATCAACGGTGATGCGATAGCCTATGCCGACACACTCACAACATGAGCGACAGGGACTCGGAAGTGACCGCGACCTCCACACCCAGTTTTCCATGGGGCCAGGCTCACTTTCTCCGACCCGGCATCAACAGGGATAATCCAGGGCCATAGTACCTTGGATCACAAAATGATCAACCATCTACGGGAGAGCAGGACTGTATACCAACTTCTCCAGCCTGTGGGCCATAATTTGCATCTGCTGTGCCTTTTCATGGTATCAATCCTTACCTGGTTCGGGATTTGAGTCTCTTCATCTCACTTCTGAAAACGCCGCCCCGTCCGACAACCAGGACACACTCTTCATAGCGCCAATAGTAGTCTCTGCAATCGATATAACCGCAGCACCTCGAACGAGCAGGGCACGGCCGAGGATGACACAATTACAGGGTGCATTGGTGTGCACACTTTTTATCCTCCCTTTGCCGAAACGCTTATCAATTCTCTCAGACTTCTCCGATCTCACTAAGGAACTACTGCCTTGTCAGTGCTTCACCATGCACAACACGACACTCGTCACCTCGAACGGACATACTTCCCTTCCACGATACGCCCGATTCGACGAACCTCCCCTTCCTTCATCCATTCTCCGTCGAGCCAAAACACTGGCGCGTCCACTCCCCAAAACATTAAACCTACATTCCCAACTGTAGACCCCATGTTGTGAGATCAGGGAGCATCACTTTGAGGCTCTCAATAGTTTGTGCGACTGTGAGATAGTTTCCGCGGTTTGTCCATCTCGGGCTTCTTCAGCGCTTCTGCTCACCGGGAATGCAGTCGGACGGGGATGGCTACTGTCCAGTGGGAGTACGCCTCCCAATGTTACGTTCAGGGCTCACACTAGACCAATGTGCAGGTGACCTTGGCGCCCGAATTCATTCTCCGTGGTCGGACGTATCTCCTTACCATGACACCACGAGTGCACACTCGAGTGGATGCACTGACCGCCTCGTCTCTCTGTCGCCAAAACACTGAGTCCGGCGGCCGGTGGTTTGCTTCCCAACTGTTGGATCTATCTCATTCCATGGTGCACTACTGCACATGTTGATGGACCAACATACCTTTCGAACATGCTACATAGTCCTCGCTACCGCTCAATCGATAGCCCTCCAGCCTCGCGCTCCCACCACGCTGTGACTGTACGACTCAACAGCGATGCCGGGACGGCGCCATTTGCTTTTGTGGGACCTTTCTCGTGGCATCGAGGGACCGTATTTCCGTTTCCTCAAGCTACATATCGAAGTGAGAAATTTCAACGCACGTGAACTGTAAAATTGATTTCGTCATTACTACGAGTCATCGACAATCTTTTCCTCCTCACTTCTAATGCGCCTTCGTCCAAGTCCTCAGAAGCTGCGCCCTCTCTCGAATGCATCGTGGCTAACAGAAGGCACCTGAAAGCCTGGGTTTTATCTATTGGATCAAGTTGTTACGGCCGTTATAATTCGTCACAGAGAGCGTCGCAGATCTAGACTGAGACTCTCCCATGAAGGATGCAGCGTGCGTGACCTTTCTGTAGGAAAGGTGTGAACATTTCTCCCGGTATGCCAATACTTTCTAACAACCACAGTTGAACCACTCATGACTCGTTCAGTATCTTTGTAATTTCCTGGCAACGCGGTGTCTCGGAGCTGGAACCGATAACGGGGAAGAGGTGGATGACTGGGGATACCTATACGCCTCCGATAATACCCAAAACCTGCAATACGATGAAGCCGTCCCATCCAGTATTTCGACCTCCTCCAGCCGCGTCATCGAAAGAATATCCCAGTGCTGGTGGAAGCTTCAAAGGAAACCGGACAGTAATCAAGGTCACCCTCTTTGACCTGGCATGTATCTGCGAGACAGATAGTCGGTCGAGAGCGTCTGTTGTCTTCAGTTCTGGTTGGGGATTAACCCTTGCCCCGCCGCATCTGTGCCCAACGCTCAACGTTCGAAGTGTACATTTAATGCCCAGCTACAAAGGTCACTGCTGTGATCGCCAGATGCCATTTTTTAGTCAACGTGGCTAGATATCGAGTGCTGTCAACGAGAGATCGGTCTTTACAGACATATTTCACAGCTTGAGCGCGCAAAGTTTTGTTCTCTTTTCTCTCATCGCTGGGGGTCCTCTTCTTAGATTTACAGACTTCATTGATACCCCAATACGAAGTAGCGCTGCGCGTGACAAGCGTTATACTCATATCATTTCCGCAATCTTATACAAGGAACTGTTTTGACGAATCCGAACCCGACCTGATAATCTTAGCGATCAGTTTTCATCGAGAGATGAATACGGGTGGTTTAGTTGCCTTCGATAGGTGGGTCAGTCCTTGCATCTCAGAACTCCTGCTTGACATAATAATGTGATTGGGAGTCCGCTACAGGCGGGGGCGCCTATCGATTGATAATCAAAATCGGGGGTACAATACTGTCAATACAAACTGTGCACATGTTCTACAGCATTATTGTTCTCAGCGCTTATAAGAAGGAAGCACGTAAGTGCCGCGAATGGAACCTAACTCGGTTGGTTCTGGCTCAACGTTCCGGAGGCGAGGAGTTTGCACGTTTGGGGAGATTCTGCAATTCGGGGGAACGCCAGACTTGGATTCATACAGGTCTGTCTACGAGTCCATTTCATGTTTGGTCACGGATTGAACCTTTCTACTGTAGTCCACGAGGTGCAAGTCTCGAGCATATCAGAGTCACAAAGATGCATCAGAGATCAACCATCATGCCGGACCAAATAGATCCCTCAAGCTCCGAGTGCATGTCCTCACTTATAACCGCCTTCTCCCAAGATTTGGTTGTGTACCTCTTTTCCCGTCCCCCCCCCCCCCACGATCACCATGTCGAACACCAACACCCCCAGCGCGGTATTCTTCGAAGGCGAACCTAAAGGCGAAATACACTCAATGACCCTATCTGCCTGTATCTCCGCGTTGGTAGCGGCGCGTGAGACCGACAGGGTCAATGTCATCCGGTTAGAGCACATAAAGTACACCAACAACTGGCTCCATGAGGCCATCCTTGTCGAGCTACAAGAGGTGGATCCTGATGTTGCCGTGCTAGTGCCTCGTAAAGCGTATGCCCTCATCGATCGTGATGCCGACCGCCCGACCGCCCAGAAAACGAGCTTCTCTTCATCACCGTCCTTCTCTAGCAAGGCCCGCGACGGTGTAAAACTGTCCCGGGACAAAGAGGCATTCACCACTAACTCAGATCAATATGAAGTTCGGCGATACATCGACTTTGCTAAACACCCCTTACCTTTCATAAAGCTCCTCGTCGCAGCCTCCACCGTCACTAAAACCAAGCCCGACTACAATCTGGTCACGGCGCAATGTTATTGGTACGCAGAATCCGTCTGGGATCTGGTCATATTGCATCTTCAAAAAGTTTGGTCTGAGGGGTGGGAAAAGGCTGCTGATGGGAACCTGGCTGTCCCAGCACGATCTCTCGCTCGGGAGATGTTTGCGAAGTTTGAGGGAGCATGGACGAAGCTGGAGGCAGAGATCAAGAAACGGCGGCAGGTCAGCTTGCTCTTCGTCATTGCTGGTTATTAGTCATTTTACCTGGTGTTCGCATTAGGATCAAAGACGCAGAGAACATAGAGCCGGTTATACGGAAGGTATTATAAAAGGGCGCGAAGAGGCTGCACAAGAGAAGGAGGATCTCAAACGTCAAAATGCCGCCCTCGAAGCTAGACTGAAGTTGTTGGAAGCTTAGCAAGGAAAATAGTTGGATTGGGAACAGTTGATTGACGAGAGGTTCTTTCCCTGACACGTTCGTTCTACTAAATGAATGTTCTGATCTTCGTTTGTACTCTGTTGCGGTTACGATCGTCCTTCATAGAACTTGGCCACTGGCCGCGACATCCGTGGTCCAGACTGCATGTATCCGAAAGGTTCCATATATACTGATTTCGACTTACTTTCCGCATAGGACTGATAATACTCAATACTCAGTGTCTCATCGGCCATCGCAAAATCTTTCTCATGCAATTGATGGAAACGGAAACTTCTCAACGTCGAACACGACTCGTCGCCTTATACGGCCCAGAGATGGAAGTACATGACCGCCTGGTTATACATATACACACATATCTGTTGAAACTGCTGTCTTGCTCAAGGTAATGCGTAGTTTCTCACTTTAGATCACCCTTTATAGCCGTATTGACTCCACCTTTTTTTTTTTTTTACCAGTGGGCATCTTTCGAGTTACGATGTGAAACGCTTGTAAGAGGAGACCTTAATTACCAGCGATTGAAAAAGCTCCAACGTGTTATCTGTCCGACAAATCAGGGTGAATCCTTCAAATTCTCTGCGTCATGCCGCCAGTGCTTTAGGACGGACGGTGGGCCTGATGGATTTCAAGCATGCTGATGAGTACTAACTCCCGTTCTCCTAGGAAAACTCAAGTACCTCGGAGGTAAAGAGCCGCTAGCACTAACATAGCTTTTTCATCCGGTCGCACCTTTGCTTGACGACCAAACATGATACAGATTTCGTATTTTCATGGACGAGCCTCCGCCCTCTTTTACGAGAGAGGCTGTGCCATGGCTTTAAAACTCCCGAATATAAATTACTGATGGGATTATGCACCATGCGTATGCGTCTCCAACCGCCATTTCAACATCAACCACATGCACATCGAACGCGAAACACTTCAATTCTTCCAGAGACCCACGCACATGCCAGTGAAGTCGGCTCGTGAAGCCGTCCTTATGACTACAAAAGACTCACGAAACAAATACACTCTTTCACACCCTTTCTTTCCCACCTGCATCTTCGATGAAAGCTATTCTTTCCGCCACGCTCCTTCTCTTCGGCCCCGCCTTGGTCCGTGGCCTATGCCAGAAATATGTTGACGCCGCCACTACCGCTGCTGCGAATCTGCAGTCTGCGTACTTTTCGGGTGGAACGTATCCCTCCCAACCCGTATGGATTAGCGCGGTAGACACCTGGCATCTTCAGCGACGTGGGTTTTTGCTTCAACTTCTTGTTTTGATCAAATCTCAAGAAGCGCATATGATTAAGTCGACGGGTTGACAGGAGCATCCACTTATTCCGGCGTCATCAATACTGTCTTCACCAATTACGAGAACCAACTTCAAATCGGAGGTTCATACGACGATGTTCAATGGGTCTCGGTCGCGTACCTTTCAACCGGGAACGTAGACCTGGCGAAGCAATACTATGATATTGCCAGTACGGCAGTTGATAGTTCTTATTGTGGCGGCGGACGTACGTTATTTCTCGGGGTTCCTGTGCTTGAGGTGACGCGTATCAAAAGTGTTTTGGAGCTCGGCAAGGGACTACAAAAACGCGATCGTCAGTACTCGGATCTCCATCGCGTAGGAAATATCTGACAAATAGGTACAGACCAACGAGCTTTATCTAGCTACTTCCGGTTATCTCTACGATGTAACCCAAGATACTCAATACTTGACAAATCTCAAGAACAGTACGTACAATTCCTTTCTTTTCGTCGTCGAGCGTACTCAAAGCGATATGTCTGCAGCGTGGGATTGGTTTAATGCCTCGGCCATGCGAGGCAGTAACGGGCTGTACAACGATGGTCTCTCCAAAGACGGCCTATGCGCCAATAACGGGCAGACCCAGTGGACCTACAACCAAGGCGTCGTTCTTGTCGGTTTAGGTTTCCTGTATAAATGTATGCCTACCCTCTGTTCACAATCTCTTCGTTCCTAACCAACCTCTGTTTCAGATACCCAAGATGAAAGCGCCATAAGCACAGCGTGGTCCATCATGGACGCGATCGTCGTCGATCTCGTCGACAACGGTGCTCTACGTGAATCTTGCGACAACGCCACCGCATCCACTTGTGACAACGACCAGGTCTCTTTCAAGGGGATCTTGGTCGAGTACATGGCATGGTTCCTCAGCATAACCGGTCGCGATAATGGCACCAAGTACTCGGATTTCATTAAGCTCCAAGCTGATAAAGTCTTACAGAACTCTGTTGGGTCGGCTGGCTCGTACAGCAATCTCTGGTACAGCTCCGATGCCGGGGGTGCGGTTTGGACGGCGCCCTCGCAAGGTGCCGCACTGGGCGCGTTCGTTGCCGCTGGAGCTCAGAGCTGTTGAAAGGCATTATACCTGTAATCGATCTAGTATTGATCATTGTGATTCCCTTAGTAATTGTATCATTTACCAGAAGCAAAGAAGATCGATTGATTGATAGTTATTAATACTAATACAACGCAAGCCAAAAAAAAAAAAGGAAAAAGGCTTCTAGGTTCTCGGACCCATGCTGTGATATGTCTACAAATGTGGAGGATTGACTGGCGCGATGGCTACGTCGAGATAAATATTTTCCCATGGACGCGGTATACGACAAGGATACTGAAAGGGAGAGATGACGCCGCAACATTGACGACTCTTGAATTAAAAGCCTTTAGTTCAGAGTCGGGAAGACCAGAGGTGGCAGATCATCATCTTGGTTCGGCGCATCAGTAGCTTCCGTAGTGGGTGAGTTGTTCGCAGTCGAAGTCTGCGAGGAAGGCTGGGAAGAGGCAGGAGACGGAAACGGGGAAAGAACCTGATCCGATGCCACTCGAGGAAAATATGTCGTCCCATTGACGACACGCGAACCTGGAAAGGTCGACGCTCAGCGTGCGTGTTGTACGCGCGGGTCCTGGCTTCTTCCATAGCGTGGGTCTGGCTGGGGGAAGAAGGTGGTACCGTTCAGTTCGAACGCGCCCTCCGCCGCGCGGTCGCTGTGGAGATAGTAGGTGGTTCCGTTGCGCTCGAAGGACGTGCAAGAGGGGCGCAGCATGCCGGGATTGTAGTAAAACTGAGGAAATAATACTGTTTTCCTGGCGGAGGTTGTGGGATTGGGATGGGAGACGTCGAGATATCGGAGTATGCTCCGGTGGCTATATAGGTAGGTGGAGGTACTGCGTTGTACCACTGTGGGTACCCCATGTACGCGTCCTGTGAGGTGAAGGGTGGCAGGGGCTGCTCGTTGGACATTGGCGCGCCGTAAGGCGTGAAGCTCCTCGCAGGGTAAGCTACGAAATTATTGAGCGCAAAGCAGGAAGCGAAGAACACAAGAACCTACAAGGATTCATTTCGAATGCAGTAAGCTAAACTTCAAGATGATTTCAAGGAGCAGATTGCAATAACCAGGGAAGACAGAGCGAAGGGAAGAACCGCAGAGGCGCCCGGTTTTATAGGTCTTGAAGCCACTTAGTAATGGTCAAAGGGCTTCGACATGAACAAAGACAACCATGCTAGATCCTGATTTGGTTCGAGCAGAGTCCATTGAAAGAATGCCTTGCTTTGTCTTGTCTTGGTAACCAAGACAATGGGTATACTGCCACTGGTGTGCTCTGCGAGAAGAACATTTTCGTTCCGGCGCGATGGTCAGCGAACCGCTCGTGCCACCTCGATACCATCGCCTATTGTCCACATTGAGTTGCTACGCAGGCCAA
>JAUDZF010000271.1:0-28332 GCA_030407055.1 Armillaria mellea
ACAGGCTCTTGAAACCTCCTCTAGGATGAGTAAAGGAAGTGTCCGTTGGCTGCTCCGGAGTATTTTCATCCAGACGTAGTAATTGACCGGCCATACGCCACTACCAGAGATGTCTATGCCTATGGTGCACTTGTCGAGGTAAGGCCCACCCGCTTACCGTCCCCGCACTCTATTCATTCTTCAAGATATTCACCGGAGAGCCGCTTTTGGATACATCAAGAATGACGCTGCCATCATGCTTGCAGTGATTGCAGGAGACGTCCACTGCGACCCCAACATATCTTACTTGAAGACGAGCTATGGTCACTTGTAACGACGTGTCTGATAAAATCTCCCAGTCAACGTCCGACTGCGGAACAGATTTCAAATGTCTTAACAGACCGCAATTTCCTTGCAGGTAGCTGGAAAGATGGATGGATTAGTTCGACTGCTCCACTACCGTTGCCCAGAATTATAGCAGTCCTACTCGCCCCGACGTTCTCTCCGAGTCCGGTCCCCAAACACCGTCATCTCCTCTAGCAGATATTTCTCATAATAATATGATGCCTACACTGCTGTTCAGTCCTATCCCCTCGTCACATCCATCACCTAGAATGGTATCATCTATCCGCCGCCCCATCGGTTCAAGAATTATTGATTTCAAAGACTCCAACTCTCGCCGTTGCCCCCCGACCATACGTAGCAAACTCAGACAACCATTGGAAATACCCTGGCAGAGTCCTTCCAGTCCTCAGCATACTTCCCATGTCGCAGAAAGAGACTCGTCAGCTTGGATCACTCCAGCTCCATCTACTCGACGATTTTACACTCTTCCCAGACGAAACAGACTGCGCGCTTCATCTCCCGCAGAAACCAGGCCTCCACCCTTCAAGTTGAAGTTATAGGCTTCCGTTTCCTAGCCCGTAATATCTCGCTCTCCGAATACTTTCGCCTACCGCCGAAATCAGAATGCCCGCCTCATTGACGAACACCTTATTTATAGGGTATAGATTATGACTCCCGCTACTCTGCCAGGACAGCGCTCCCACGATTATTCTTTGCTTGTTCCTAACCTCTAGAATTTATACCCTACGCAAACTATTCACTATAGTTTATTAAACATACGAATTATCTTTATATCACGAATTTTTACGCATTAAATGGTGTGAATTCATCAGTGAGAGCGAAAAATGAAATATCAAAAATTGTATTCGCGATCGACTACCTAGGCGTCAATTTCACCCAAGTCCGTGCGCAGTGCGCACGACGCGGTCAATAGGATCACGTGATGGGAGACACGCATGTGGGGGGCTAGTGTAGCTGCGTTGTCGACTTGAACTTGAACTTGGCTGCTTACTACTCCAGCGGTCACGCTGGTCTCTACGCTACTAGGCTTTCATCATGGCCCTCAATCAACAACGTTGCTAATGGGACTCCACCGCAAATGCTACCGACTCGGAACCTCAGACAGAGACGGGACACCCCAGCAGTATTCTGCTGATACATCCTCTTTTGAGCACTGTGATTGGTACTCGTCAGTGAGTAGTGACATCGTGTGTACGATGGATCCTTGGCTGATTTCTTTCACCTACTTGGAGCATCTGAGCACCTCCCAAGGACAAGTTGAAGGATGCCCGGTCTTTGGCGAAGGATCATGGTTTGGATACCAGGAAGCCAATGGTCGTGGCATATGTTGCATAACGTGTGTGCTGGGCTTCCTTCTACATTGCTTCGACTCAAATTTCAAAGACCAAACATCATGGGAAGGAGGCGGGTCCCCGCCACATAGCCTCTCCCTCTTATGTGTCGCGTCTGTGGGGGATGCATGAAATTGGCGGTAACATGTCGGCAGCTCTGAGGGATTTTACCGGCTCCAGACCACAGTTTTCGCAATATCTTATCCTCGGCAGCGCCATGAAGGGTGAGTTCTACGCCTATGAGTCAGAGTTGATCCTCATATGGAACTTGTCAGATATACTCTGCTCCATCGAAGAATGGTTTGAAAGACGAAATGGTCCAAAGCCCGGTAAGTACTATGCTTTTTCTGTTGTGTCTATTTTCTCAAATTCAGAAAGGTATCTTTGACCGCAAGGAACTGCCAACTGTTTCGCTCTCAGTCAGGTTCATTTGGCCGAAGCAGCGGGCCGGCTCTCCCATGGGCAATGCAGAACCGTATGTCTAGAAAATTTCCAGCCGGTAGTAGACGGGACCGACGCGACGCGTCACAGCCACGTGAATTGAGTAACGGTCTCTTTTGACTCTGCCTCACAGGCACGTTCGACTTATACAATACCTCGTTCTGTGGACCCCAACTACTACGGACCTTGACAGGCAGCGGCTGAGAGAAAGTACATCTCTTCGAGTTGGGCAGTTTCGCATTTTTGGTACGGCTTTTCTTGTATTTGGGCAATCAAATTACAAAATCTACCTCTATCTCTTGCCTCTTCATCGTGTTTCATCAGAAATTTTGATCAGCCTCGAGTCGCTTACGAGTCGCTCAAAAATATCTCTTCTCCGTCACAGAAGGTATTAAGATTGCTGGCCAATCACCACTAGAAGGCAATCGCCGAGACGAGTGAGACTCAAAGTGAAACTCGTACACGCATTCGACCGATGTGCAGAGCCTCTTACCCTGGTTGTCATGATGTCTGAACCTAAGTCGTTTTTCACGGTGGCCATCACGGCGCCCTCATCTATGCAGGCTGACGATGGCGCAATTGAAACTACGATGCATGTGAAGGCCGTTTGTCATGCTCTACTGTTTTTTATTTGCTTCGAAATCGAAAGTGATGTGGACGACAGATCACGATCTGTCTATTATCACACGTCGAACTTCCCTGGCCTCGAATTCGAGTTGCGGGTAGAGGCTATCACCCGCACAGAATTAGATACGCCCGACATGACAGTAAATCTACACTGGAGATGGTCTAACGCAGATTTGCAACTAGGTGTAAGTGTCGTCTCTTCAAGTTCGATATTGCTAACGTCGGACTCAGGGCTCCTGGTCACTTTGCTTCGAGACTTTCTTCCGCACTAATGTGGCACTCCCTTCAAATTTTGATGAGATAAAAGATACTGGATTTCTCTGCAGGACGCGCTATGCGGAATTCAGGGATTCGGTGCAGGGAGAATTATTGCGACCCCTGTGGGACAGCATACGAGTAAGCAAAACAACACCTTATGTCACGACCTGTGCTAAGTCTGAAATAGGACAACTTCCCTGGTACGGAGACAGAGGCACTCGAACGGGCGCTCGCCATCATCGAGGGAGCCAAAACGCTGATGTCGGATCTATATAGAACGCAAGAGAGGCTCGAAAGCGGTATGGAGAAACTGAGGGAAAGGTAAGCTGGACTTTCGACCACTTGCGAAAATTTCACTAATTGGCGTCAGTGTTCGAGGGTTGCTTTAGGAAATTTGAGCGCTCTCAATAGAGGAGATTAAGGAAGACGTGTATCGTTTACACCGTAAGTTATACGTTCAGGCCTTAAGGTTCACAGCAGACTTCGCCGAAAATAGCGAGTAAGCTGGTCGTCGGAGTGTCAATCCGAATCACCGTAATACCGCCATGGCTCAAGTCCATTCGGTCTCCGGTTTAATGCCGAGCAAGGCCGCTCACAACTATTTCCTTGTCACTGCCGATTTTCATTGCCGATTTTTTTTGACAACAGCGACCAAATCGCCTCAGAATCTGTTTCCTTCATGCTTCCTTCTTATCACCAAGTTGATACTCTGATAGCGCCGCGGTCAGCTCATGGTCGTCAAGATCTGAAAGCCTACTTTTTATGTAAATGGCGATCAAGCTGCCCGACGAGGATTGCCGCCTTTTGCACTGCAGCCTCGATGTGGAATTCGCCATATCTCGCGGTCACCATCGACTGCATGCTTAGGAGCCATATGTCTGGTTGTACCGGACGATATCTGACTGTAATACCACGACATGATCTTAACGGCGAAGGGTTTCCATTCTGCTTATTGCTGTGCTTCTCATGGGAAAGTTGGAATCAGGAAGCTGGATATAAGACGTATAAGGTACATATCGCTGCTTACCTCTCTCCATCTCTTTTTCTTACATGTGTTCAGGGAGGTGGGGCGTCGTGTTTTTGTTCCACCGTCAATTGCGAAACCTAAATGCTACTTGTCATTGCGATTCCGTTGCAGCTGTTTCAGTACGACACAGGCTTGCTTCAAGTTCAGATAAAGTTCAAGTACCACATGGTCCATCGAGCGTCCCATAGCATGTAAGTCAAAGGGGAACTTTACGATGATTCGTGCCTGATGAAAGTAATACAGTATCTTAATGGATTTACACCAGGAGCCAAGTTTCCGTCTGCGGACTTGTCTAAATGCAGGACAATACTAGGAGACGGCTTAAATCGGGTTGTTGTGGAGGGCGTACCTTCGACTTCCTAATTCTTGGTGTTCTTGGCACATCATATTGAATCTCTTTGTGATGCCCAGGGATCCCTTTCCCTCCTCCGTCATGGCTTACCGGGTCATTGACTTCAATGTTATGGTCAATAGTCTTCTTCAACCTCCTTTGAAACAGTTATTTCCAAAGTGCGAGGATCTCATGCTTAATGGTATTCGGCTCCAGGACGGTGCGCACTCAGATGGAACTACCATCCCTCCGAGATCAGAAACCAAATACCACATGGCCTCGCAAGCAGTGGTCACGGCGAAGGTCTCCGATACAAGCCTACGGCTCTTTTGCATCAGCATCCCCCAGTATGTCACCCACGTCCACCGCTCAGCTAGTTCCTTCCAAGGACGGTGCACTAATCTACGCTGATGCCGTGGGCAACCCAACGAAGCCCTGCCTCGTCTTTGTACACGGCTTCACCTTGAGTGGCGCGGTGTTCGATAATCTCTTCACCAACCCAAAGCTGATAGCGAACTTCTATCTAGTTCGTTGTTCTTGCACTCTTCCTTTGGAACTCTTTCATTAATGTTGTACTAGGTCAGATATGATACGCGTGGCCACGGACGAAGCGCCATGCCGGAATCATTGGACGATTATTCCTCTGAGATCTTCGCGGAAGACTTCAAGGCTGTGATGCGCGCCTTCAAGATCGAAAAACCAATTTACGTCGGATGGTACGGAGTGAATTACCCTAGCTGACATGAAACGAGCTCATGCAGCCCTTTCAGGAGTCTCGGAGGTACTTGTTACATCTCTCCCTTCGACGTAGCCCTCATCCTCATGCCCTCATATAGGTATCATCGTATGTGATATCGCTGCACACCTCCCAAAAGAAACCCTCGCCGGAGTCGTCTACCTAGCAGCACTCCCCTTCATCGGACCAATCATGAACCGCGTTGTGACCCCCCTCGTTCTCGGTTTCCTACCCGACCTCTTCAGAACGGACGATGTCAATCTCAATGCCAAGACTACCATCAGCTTTGTCCACTCCCTGTTCGCTGACCCCCAAAGTGTGCCGTTTGGCTTGAAGACGTCCTGGTACGGGACCGCGATGTTGCAGCCTCCACAGGTGTGCAAGAACGTTGTCTCACGACCGCAGGATCCGGAGAAGCTGTATGAGCTTGCGAAGGAGGGGCTCCCGCTGCTGGCTTTGAGCGGTTCGGCTGACGAACAAGTATATGGGGCAGTGGTGGTTGAAGAGATGAGGCCATATTACAAGAAAATGGATGTTTATACTGTTGAGGGTGGTAGTCATGCGCTTTTCTATGACAATGAAACTGAGGTCGTAGACAGTATTTCCACGTTTGCATTTAAAGTTTTTATTGGTAGATAGACCTAGTACATATCGGGCAGATATGGTACTTTTCTACTATTGAAACCAAATTGCTACGCCAGGTGAATCATGTACAACGGACCTGAGATTGTAGCAAGCGCTTCTCTGCCTACATATAGACAAAGCCACCGAGATGGTGGCTTCTTCCGGCTGTACGAATTGCGCAGGACTCGGGTATTCCCCATAAGATGATGCGGTAAATTTAGAAATAAATGTGACTATCTTCCTTCGGCAGCAATCACGATCATGGACCAAGTCAGTGCGACGGTGACCTGCGACCGAACAATGTCCGGAAGCACCAGCCGCACAAAGGCTTGTTGTTTTGCGTGTTGCGGCAGGTGTCGCAATCCAAACCAGGTAACAGTCCCACCAACAATGTACTCAAATAATACTACACATAACTATCTGGAATTTCGAAAGTGCGTTTATAAACTGCTTATCATACCTCGTCGGCTCTGCATTCTTTCCAACTCTATTTAGTCGCGCCATACCTCTAGTTCGTGCCTCGTCCTCTTATATATGTCAACGCTAGCGACTCTTAAAGATTTTGTTGAAGGTGTGACTACACGGAAGACCTCTGAGATGGTGAGGAGGCGCTTACTATCCTGGCCACCCGCACTGAACATGGGTAACAGATGCTCGACAACAATCTTCGGCAACCGGAAGACATGATCATGAAGGAGTATAGTGGTTCAGTGGTAACTCGCATTGCTTTGGTATCCACTGATGCAGCTGAGCTTTTCCTAGGTGTACGTCCCAGAACATATTGAGACACAATCCACTACTTCTTGGGTTGTTGCACCCGTAAAGGAGGAGCAGACACAATTCGAGACAGGTGAGAAGTGTCCTGAGCCATCGGAAATTGTAAGCTGGGTTGTCCATGATTATTCGTGGCTCAGCTCCTCAGAACAGATGTCAACAGTCGAGCTCGAAAAGGCATTTTCGGAGGATACTTCGAAGGTTCATGCGTTCAAGGGCAAACTACAGGAGCATCGACTGGGTCATCCTCAAATGGAGTACTTCGCCGATGGTTGCTCCGTACCCAAGGACCATCCTGATGTGGATGAAATTATCTTGTCTCTCCAAACACAGACCGGCTGCCAGCTCACACTGCAACTTCCGTATATCACTGATACCCAAAGTCATGTCTCCGCGACTCTCACATTGAGTGGCAGCGACTGCAAGGACCTGGAAATTCCAGGGTATGGGTCCATGCCAGCCTTCCATTTCGCTGATGGCAATCCACCCGCAAGTGAAATATCCTTCAATGAGCTGCCAATTGACCACACTTTGCTTGGCTATATGACAACCGCTTCTAATCCGGTTGGCGCTTATAATCCACAAAGTATCACTTTTCCTTCCCATGCCAAGAATGCCGCGGTTGCAGAACACTTTGGACAGCCCATTCACGTATTCCACGAGGCTTCGCCCTCAGTTATATTCAACCCCTTTGCCAATGACGGACTGGTTGTAGAACAGTCACCATCGAAGGGGCAGCCATACCCCAATTTCGACGAAGTCCACTCCTACACAAACAGTCAGTCCATATATAGCCTTAATGGCAGAGTCTCGCACACCAACACAGGGGAGATCAGTTCCCGCTCTTCCTCCAGGACCTTGGTCAATGACAGGGTGCTGGTTGTTTCGGGGACAATCTATTGGGTAGATCGATTCAACAAACTGCGCAAAATTGGAGTCTTCTGATGATGGATCCTTCTGTAACATTAGCATATATACTTGACAAGGTGTCGGATGAATTTGTTATACAGACTTTTTCGACGGCGCCCACTAGAATGCACGACAAGTATTTTCATGGCCATGGAACATGATTCCAGCGCATTGATAGCAGTGTTGGATACAACAGCAAAATATCAGCCTTTGACATGTACACTGTTCCCTCGGTCCACAAATTGTGTGCGCCAGAGGTATAGAAAGGAGAATTTGATGACCAAGTGGTGGGAGGGAAATGAACGGTATCCTCCAATGATCCCTGATCCAGTAGTGGCAGCTTCATGCCTACCCCCAATTCTTCCCACAGACTGCTTTTGTCAGCAGTATTAGCAGTCAAGGAAATCCCCAGCAGTACTTGAAACAGGTCAATATCAACCGTGTTGACAACATTATGTCTTGTTCCTGATTATCATAGGTAGCAATCCATACATTTTGAACAGCGGTTCCCCTAAGAATTGAAAGATTTTGAGAACAGATACTGAGAATAACTTGGTGTGACTAAGTCTTAAAAGCATTGCATGGAAATTGCAGCTGTACAAAGGTACAGCACTTCAGTTATGTGAGTCACCCAAATATTTTCTGCTTGCCAATTTTTATAAATTTTCATTAGATTGTACAATGCTGTCAATGTTTGATGTTTGAGCTCACATTGTCACCAAGTGACGGTGCTGATCATTAACTGTTGAGGTGCTCATCTTAGCAGTCGCTGCTTGTCCATATCTTATTATTCTTTGTACGTATTCATTGCTTATACCTGTGGCTTTAGCCAGAACTGTCGTATAAAAGGACTGTACCTACATAGCATACACCATCTCGTTTGCAACGGATATATCATACTCTTTTCTCTTGCTCGCTTCATGGTCCTGAGCCTCGCGATTCCAATAGTCAACATCTTACTTGGCATTGTAGATGATGAAAAAAACTTATTTATTCCAGGCATCTAGGGTCCTTAATCAATTATAATACTGTGTTTAAGCCATTCTCCATGATCCTTGGGGAAAGATGTATGTCTTTTCCAAGTTTGCCACACTTGACACAGACCAGGCAACATTGCTCATGAAAGGTTTAACATTGCTGCATGTCATAGCCACTGCCTTCAACCACTGTTCTATATAGCTTGCCAAATGTGGCAACAACCTAGAAACAGTGATTTTAATGTAATGATACCCAGCACTGCCACTCCTTCCATTCTCATAATCTTTATTCCACTCACTTTAGTCATTCATTTACTACTCCTTTCTTTATTATCCATGGCTCTCCGCATCCAACTCATATAACATTCTTTCTATTGATTTATTCCTTATTTTACTCCATCTCTCTTACATGTGATAACTTACTATAGTATATAGTCTACTTGTACTGTACCTGATTTGGGGTTCCACAAATCTTACACCAATACCTTGTCTAGGCTGAAATCTAAGCTAATCTTGAAAGTCTTATCTTATCCTTTATCTTGTGTGATTTCAGACATGCAACTCTTCATTATGGAATGTCTAACGGTCGCGCTATGTACCTACATCATTCCAACCATTAATCATACCTTATATAGTAATAGGACTCCTGGGAGTGCAACATGACAGGCACCATGTATCCACGCAAATATAACAACCATTTAAGGGATGTTCCTTTAGGAGGACTTAAGGTGACCTGATATCTTGGGCTTTTTTATTCCTACCACAAATATTCGTTCTAAATGTTTTAAAATATTTAATAACTTGCATAATATTCATTGATTTCACTATATTCTATTCCCTCTTCCTCCATGATTGGCCAGATGGTTGAAAGCAGCAGACATGGTAGGAGATCAGAAATACTCCATATCTTCCATCTCCACAGCCATCTGTTTGCACTGGAAGGAGGGGCCTCAAAGAGATAATCTTGACACAAAGGTGTCACACTTATGTAAGGTGTTAGTGTGAGTCTGAGCTCGGACTCACAGTCACAGTGTTGTGACGTGACTGACCCTATTGTGTCAGAACTGGTGCTATTCATTTTTGCAGTTATATCGATCCACACATGAAAAATAGTTGTCTTAGGGTTTTCAAGGTCTGGGAATCTGACTCTGGTACCCAATTTGTGCTCAGAAGTCATCCAGGGCCATGGTAAGCAAACAAAGACTTTGGATTTTCTGTCAAAGTGTATTTTAATTTTCTAGCAGTTGTTTGGATGGCAGGACTGACGTGATAAAGGTGTCCTTATGTTCTTGAGGTCAGGGGGCTCAAATTCACCATCTGATTTGAAATGGAAAGTCACCATGTCCCACAGGAAGTGACCAAGAACATGTGGCCAGTGATCATACAGGATCGGTGGCAGTGCTCATGGCTCCTGGGCCCAGTGACCAATGCAGGAAGGATGCAACACTTTACATTCATCATGTCCACTCCTTCCTGGGCTCATTGGGGACAGCTCCCTGGCACACCTTCATTCTCTGCATCACCATAGGTTTTGGTATGCTCAGCAACCCTATTGGCAGCCCCAGTGATGAGCCTCCAGGCTCTGTATGCTCAGAATTCGCAGATTTATCCATTGACTACCCAATAATAACAGATTTGACTCCCATCTTCCTTATCCTACATTGCCGCACTCGATTTAATGCCCCAACCTTCAATTATATGCTACACCCTTCAATATCCTTCAATAACCATGATATACCATGGCTATAACTCAGCAAACCATATTAATACCCTTCCATTCATGTTTATTCTCCATATTTCCATGAACAATCATGGCAATACACCTTTCATTGATGATTGTACCCAAAATGGAGTTGCCGCATCAGTCCTAGGCACCCAAATTGATGCACCCCTTGATTCCTCGATCATAGTGACATCATTTAGACCCTGCACTCCTCCATCAAAGATATTGACCCAATACAGATACTCCAGACTGCAGTTACTCAGGCTGTTACTTTGCCAAGTCTTCACAGCAGCTTATATCCATTTATCAACCTCAGAACATGTACCATACCCTCACAGTCCGCAGTTAAACAGCACCTAGCTGTTTACTCATTATTCTCCACTTCCACATGGTTTCCCATCCAGACACAGCAATACAGACAAGCTGTTATGCCTCAGCTGACAAAAACTTCTTCTATTTACTACAGAGTTACTAATCCAAGGACTTACAGCCTTACCAATGCTTAGATATCTTTTCTATTTATAAAACCAAACTTTTAGTATAAAAACTCGTATTCTACAGAGGAGAAGAAAGTTCTTTCACTCCAGGTTATCCCCCATTGTTTGCTATAGTCTCAACATTATTGGATGTGTTAATTACCACCAATACATGGATTCTTGCTCCGATAACTTGCTTTTGTCTTTTAATGCCACAACATCATTTCAATTTCACCAGATAGGATTGTTTTATCATCTTCACCTTCTACATCATCGTCGTATCCATTGCCCACACCAGTATAGGGTATTATTGCCTCCGTGAAGGCCCAGCTCCACATTGTTCACCTATGTCATTGTCATTGTCCCTAGTCGCAATCCAGTATTGCTGTGACACTCAGTTATTATATTTCCATCCAGTACCTCTCCGTTTCAAGCCCCCACACATCTATTCAATTCCTCACATGTTTATTCAGTTCTCCACATGTTTATTCGACTCTCCAAACATTTATTTGATTGTATAAACGTCTATTCGATTCTCCTCACGTTTATTTGATTGTCCAAACATTTATTTGATTGCCCAAACATTTATTAGGCCAGTCTCATGTTTACCAGACTGGTTTTACGTTTTCTAGATCAGTTCCAAACATCTAGCACAGTTTCTTGGTATCTGTATCATACCAGATTCCACTTCCTCTCATTTATCGAGATCCCCTCGGCTTACAGCCTGAGCCTCTTAGTACTCAACTGCTAAAGGGTACTACTTCCAGACTGTATAGTCAAAGTGTATACCTGCATCTAGAGGAATTGACCACATGGAGGTGCACCAAACCACTTGCACAAACACATAGCCTTGATTACTGTGATTGCACACATATTTCCTTAGCTCTCTCAGAGTTTTGGGTGTTGCCGTTGCCATGGAAGTCTAGGCTCAACACCGGAAGCTTGGTTTTGGCCGACATTGGATGAGTAGGAGGATTAGGAGGCATTGTAGGGTATTTGGCTTGCTTGAGAGCACATTCCCCACATCTCAGACCATTAGACCATCTGAAATGCCATCTACGATACTGACAACAGTCCTCAGGATGTAGAGACAGTCCCATATACCCCTGTTCAAGCCATATAGTGACTCTGGGCCTAGGAATCGTTGACTGGGTATCGACATTCATTGCTGTTCAATTTCGCTATCACCACCTATTGTTTTGGTCATGTAGTTGTGTATAATTCACAATCATTCATAACGGATATCTGAAGATATCAGGACATTACATGACTACTGAATGTCACATCCATTATATAGTCAAGTCTGGTGTCGCATGCAGTGTGGTAGGATGGCAGTGAATTATAGGCATAAGACTAGGGCACTGTTATCAGCATTGCAGCAGTGCAAGAGAGAGATTAGGATTAGGCTGAGGGGTAGAAGGGTTCACTGGGTAGTACAGTGAGTTTTACCTTGCCGAAATTGACAACATATGACTGGTGTGTTAGATGGTGAGAGCACTCCCATACCTTCCACACCTCCATGCACAAGACTGCAAAAGCTTTCAACACATACACCAGCGAGCAGGCCCTATGCCTACACTATGACACATTGTCTGTTCCAGATGAACTATTTGACAATCAGAAAGATATAGGCAGAGTGGACAATGGCATCAATGACCAGGTCTTTTTCTGTGCACAAATCCATGTTCAGTATGGGGTATAGTGGTACTGAATGGGTGTATTTCTGCATGCATACCTGACATTGTATATAAAGTATTTCTTAATCTGTATAATTAAATATATTTTTGGTTGTATATATAACATATTTTGTTGATGTGCCTGATAATAATAAATACTGTCTGATTGATATAATGGAGCTGTCTGATATATCCCATGATACCTCATTTCAAACCCTCAGGCATCCCAGGGGTACTCAGGCACTGAGGCAGCCATATAAGGCAGGTACATAGCACGACCGTTAGACATTCCATACTTCATGCCTCTGTCACATATTTTGACAAGTTTGGTTAACTCTATGCTTCTTTCTTAAAAAACTCTACTCTCTGTTGCCCACAGATCCCCCCTGGTCTGATCAACCTGGTATTCCTAGTTGACAACTATACCAACACTTTCGACACTTTATTTCGATATTATTTTGACAACTTCTTTTATTCAACTTTGAACTACTATGGCTACTAGCAGCAAAGTATACTACCTTCATAACCAGCAAACGGCACAAGAAACTCCCAGAGCTAGAAAACAGCAAAGGTTGAGAGCTGTACAGCCTCTAGGTGCATCACATTTTAATTCCCCACTTACCCCACTACCTGATGATACCCACTCGATTAAATGAGAGTCGAACAGCCCTATGAGGCTGTTCAGTCAGGTTGCATCTCCCACTCCAGTCATGATAAATATGGCACTGCCATCTGTTGAATCTGGAGATGGGACAGCGGGTTTTGTTACCCCATTTATCTCTTCACCCATCGGCTCTGACACTGATGACTCTGATGTTTCTTCATCCATACCTGGTGATGGCTCTGATATGCCCTTCAAGGAGGAAGATACCAATCCAACTCCTTGGAAAGTAGTACAATATGGACATTGTAAATGTACCTTTAGTCCTATGTTAAATACTCCCAACTTATCTCAATTTTTGGGATCCACTGTGACTAGAGTAAGAAAGCAAATGCATGCAAGCATCAACACTAGTAAGAATCTTGGAGAACAAGACACTCCAATGAGCACTGCTAAGGCCAAGCTAACCTTAGCTGAACAAGAGCTTATCCAAAAAAGGATGGAAGCTGTTGTTATCATTGATGATAGAGGAATTGAAAGTTCCTGGGAAACTGATTCCGAGTCTCATGGGGAGGGCCCATCCTCAGGGAAAGGAAAAGGAATTGACCCCAGAAATTGGAGAGCTGTTCATCTTGATGAAGACAAAACAGACGTGGATGCTCAAAAGAAAGCATTTGCATTTTGGAATAAAGTCCATAAAGACAAATCAAAGGCACTACAACAAGCTTATGATGAACAGAGCAAACAAGTTCCATCAGCACCCCCTTTGACACCTGTAAAGCCTCCTTCTGGAGCCTCACAAACCCAGAGCTTCGAGGTGGTGTTCAACTCCAAGCCAGAGAATCCCTTGCTGCATGTAGACCAACCAGTCTCAGTTCCACTTGAACCTGTCCCAGAGCCTGTTGCTGCTATGCCTGACCCCCTGAGCACTAGCAGTCCAAGGCCAAAAAAGGCCAAGCCAAGAATGCCTAAGAATCCATCAGTAACTATCGAGGAAGTGATGGATGAAGATGAGATTGAATACCTCATATGAAAGGCAAAGGAGAAAACAGATTCCAAGAGCTTCTGCACCGAACTTTCTGTCAAGCCAAAGGAAAAATCCAGCATCATTGATGACCGATGAAGTTCTTCAGTCAAACTGTCCAACCTCATGGAACAGCAGATTGACTATATTGTTCACCACCCGACAAAGTTGAAGAAGACAAAGCCTAAGAGGATACCCAAGGTCTTTGTCAATCCAAGTGATCAGATAGAACCAGACAGTCACCTAGGAAGGGCCTTGAATTGGCCAGATACTGTGGCAATGGGAGGAGACTTTCCCAGTGATTCATCTGGGTCATCTAGCTCAACCTCAAAGTCCTCTGAATCCAATTTTTCCAGTGATGATGCCTCAAATTCCAAGCAACAAAGCTCATCTGGATCCGAACAGGATGGCTACTTGATTATGACCAATCGTAGTCTTCGGTGTAGACATTCACAAGAAGAAAACCAGGATCATCATCCAAAAAGAAAGATGATCTTAAAACCAGTGCCCCCCACAAAGTATAATGGTGAAGCTGATTCACACCTTTTCTTGAAGTTCCTCAATGATGGGATGGTGTATGTCCATGAAGGTGGCATTCCTTGATGGGAACATGTCTGAAAATTGGGAGCTTTCTTGACTGGAGAGGCAGCAGACTTCTACAAAGATTTAGTAGAGGACAATGCCCAGGAATGGCATCTTACATCATTCTTCAAAGAATTATATAACTATTGCTTCCTATTAACTTACAGAATGGAGCAACGTCGTAAGCTGAAAAAATGCTTTCAGAATGAGCTCACCATGAAACAATATGATGCTGCTCTTCGACATCTCTGGAATACAATTGGAATTATGAGTGAATGTGAATGTGTGGACCATCTGTGGATGAGATTGCATGCTGAAATTCAGAAAGGTCTGTGGCAGGAAAAGCTACATCCAGAATTCTCAAAATACAAGGACATTCTTTGTGCAGCAGAGTTGACTGAGGTGATAGAGTCAATTGATAAATTGAAGAACAGGCCAAAGAACAAACCACACAAATCAGACCATCCACCATCTGCAGGTAACCAAGCTAGTGGATCTCAAAATCAGCGGTCTTCCCACTCTATAAAGACTCCTTACAAGAAGAACCATCCCTTTGAGAAGAAGACGTTCTTCAGTAAACATGCAGGAGGTTCAAAACCTGGCAAATTTAAGGAGAGTTCAAATAGGGATATCCTGCCTAAATGAAAGGAATTGTTGGAGCTGGAAAAGGCACGCTTTAAAAGCAAAGGTCTATGCTATCATTGTGGTAAATCAGGTCATATGGTATGCCAGTGTCCTGATGGAAAGAACATACCTTCTGATAAGAATAATAAGCCCCCAGGTTTTTCCAGCTCTAATGTCAATTTCGAGAATTTGCATAGGTTAGCAGATACTACTGAAGACTTGCATGAACTAAAAGTTGGGATGATGAGTTGGCTAGGCATCGACAAATCAGCCTCTGATGACTTTGACTCTGAGGACAACTGCCCTGACCTTCAAACAGTCTCAGCCTCGAGTGAGTCGGATTCATCTGACGATGGCTCATCAGCATGGCCATATGATGACAATAATTCCAATGAAGAGGATGGAGATTCTTCTGAGTGGGAAACAGTGGTGTCATCTGAGGATTCTTCAGATTCATCCCTGCATAACTACCAAACATGCGTCAAGTGCCATAGTTTGAACTGGTGCAAAATGACAGATCTTAGTGAGGTAAATGATGGGATTCTTCATCAGATCCCTTACCAGGTATTATTCAATTATGTCTGGGACCTATTAGATATGGATGCCCTCAATGATGATTCAGCTATTGATGTGGATGCAGTTCACGAGACACTTTTGAATAGTGTTATCAGTTACTTGGTAGAAATGGATACTGGGTTCACATCACCAACGAATGAGGACTTGTGCCCTGAGAACAAAGAATTGGCAGAAATAATTGATTATTTGGTAGCAGAGACAGCTGTCCAATTAAATCCAATCCTGGAGCAGGTGGAAAATGCTGTTGATGGTGGGCCTGATGAAAGTGAAGGTATTGAAGCTTGGCATGAGGAAGTTGAATCATCTAGTGATGATGAGCTGGATCTTAATATCATTCCTCTCCTACTAGCAAGCCCACCATATGGAGAGGATGAAGATGCCAAACCTGTGATTAATATTTGGAATGTTTCATTGAGACAAGGGCTTACATCAATTGACCCTCCACAGCCTTGGTACAAGAATGATGAGGAGGAATCACAACAACCCCCTCTCATTCAATTGCTACCTTTTGTACCTAGGGAGCAAGTGATTCTGGAAGCTCAAAATGGTCTGTGGTATTACAGTGAGCTCAGTAATGATTATCCATACAGTTTGGAAGAGAGGTTCTTGTTCATCCATTCATATGGGCATAAAGAGGATTGTCGTCCACATTCGTTTGGAGACACTGTGGCACAGAATGCCCAGTGGGTCCTGGACTACCATGGACCATACCCAAGGGACCACCCAAATGTGCTGAATGATAGATGTGATATAATGTCCCCCTGGGGACAATTCCAGGTGGAAAGATATTTGGATACGCACCATTTGATCACAGATAAACATTACCTGGGTACCCATCTCCCATACAAGACTCTGATCTGGATGGATTGGTTAGAGACTGAAAACTTTCCCCTGGGTATGTGGTATGCACAGGAGAGAAGCATCATCACTGGAATCCCCTTGATGGATTGGCCTCCCCAGAGTCCCTGGTTCTCTGGTGAGAAAATGCGACTACCATTTAAATCTGAAGTAATTACTTACCTAAGAAATTGTTGGTTCCCTGGGGATCACAAGTTTGATCCCTCTGAGTGGCTAATCAGTCATAATTTTGGCCCCCTTTTTCCACCTGGGTGCTAGCGACCTTGATAAGGTAATACCATGTGTTGTCCTCTGGTCCTATTTTGTTGTTGTTGTCCTCCTGCTGATAGCAGGCATCGATGATGATCGTGTCATTGCCGGGGTTGATTACAATGGCATCCACCGCCATTCCTCCTCTTCTTTCCCAATATTCGGCAATCGCTTCTTTTGCATTGTCGAGGTACTTTTCTGCGGTCCACTTGTTGTCCTCCAGACCGTAGCCTTTCCATTTGACAAGGTAATCGGTCACAATTTTGGACCTTTCTCCCTTCTTGCCACGTACTTTGCGGGTTTTGTTGTCGAGGATTTCTTTGACTTCATATTCTTCTTCGCCCATGATGATATCGGGCGGAGGAGGTGGCGGTTGTTGTTGGTTTGGGAACGCCGGGGGTGTGTACGGCATGAGGAGGGTTTCATTGAAGACGGGATATATTCTCCATGTGGGGGGAAGCTTCAGTTTGTATGCAGAAGCGCCGTGTTTTTCCAGAATTTGGAAAGGGCCAACTCGTTTGTTGTCTAGCTTTTTCTTTGGTCTGGGGAGGTGAAGATTTGTCATATCGAGCCAGACCTTGGTTCCAATCTGATACTCAATGGCGGCTCTCTTCTTCTTGTCGTATTGGGTCTTCATTTGTTCAGCAGCCTTGATTAGGGCGGCCTCGGTTTCAGCGTGGATACTCTTCATTTGGTCATGGAAAGTTTCTGACATGGGAGTGCAGAGGGTGGCATGTGATCTGGAGTCAGGAGCGACTTGGGGATGTCGTCCGTATAGGACTTGGAATGGGCTTTTGCCCATGGCAGAGTGTATGCGATTGTTGTGCTGGAAAGCACAAATTGATAGCCATTCTGCCCAGTCATTTTGATGATGATTAATGATGAGGCGGAGGTATTTTTCGATTTCTTGATTGATGCGTTCGGTTTGGCTGTCAGTCTGAGGGTGGAAAGTGGTGGAGGCATTGCTTTTGATGTTAAGCATGCCGTAAAGGTCTTCGAGGAATTTGGAGACAAATTGAGGTCCTCGGTCGGAGATAATGGTGACAGGCATGCCATGTTTGGCATATACCTCGTCACGAAGGATCTTTGCCCATCCTTCTGATGAGAGTTCTATGTTGCAGGCAATTGGAATGATATCTTTGGAGAAGCAATCGACGATGATGAGAATTGCATCGTGACCGTTGGATTCTGGGAGACCAGTGATCATATCAACTGAGATATGAGTCCAGGGCTCAGAGGGGACTTCATTTGGATGGAGTGGCGCTCGCTTAGCTTGAGTGCTGGATTTGGTGCGGGCACAAGTTTCACAGGCTTGAACATAAGTTTGGACGTCCTTCCTGATCTTTGGCCACCAGTAGTCTCTTAGGATGAGCTCTTTGGTCTTTTCTACTCTGGGGTGTCCTGCGGTAATATGATCGTGGCAATGCAAGATGATCTCTCCTCGCACTGCATGGTCGCAGGGCACATATATCCTCTCGTCGTAGTATAGAAGACTGTCCTTCTCCTGGATGCCCTTTTCGTGGTTGAGCGACTTGGCGATCCCCTGATCCCATTTCTGATGGTCATGGGTCATGCTCTTGATGCGTTCATGGGATTCATCAGTAGTGGGCATAATTAATGCCCTGAAGTGCTCGGCTTTGAGGATGACAACTTCATTGTTGTCATCGTGTCCTTGGTCGTGGTCTGCGTGGCGAGAGAGGAGATCGGCCTTCTTGTTGGCAGTCCCCGGCTTGTGATGAAGCGTGAAATGGTATTCGGCGAGCTCAGTTACCCATCGCGCTTGCCTGCGATTGAGCTTCTGAGGTTTTCGAAAGTACTGGAGGTTTTGGTGATCTGTCCAGATTTCTATATCGACGGCTGCCCCCATGAGGTAATGTCTCCACTCCTCAAGGGCGAGCATTATGGCAAGTAGTTCCTTGTCATAGATCTCGTAGTTGCGTTCTGTGGCTGTTAAGGCTTTTGACAAGAACACGACGGGTCTCCACTTCCCTTCCTGCTCCTGGGATAGGACGGCTCCAACGGCACCTTCGCTAGCATCTGCTTCCACTCTGAACTTCCCAGTCTCAGTCGGGATGGCCAATACTACATCTTGGGCCAAGCGGGCCTTAAGCTTGTCGAAGGCCTCTTGCTGTGCGGTACCCCAGGTCCATGCTTCATTCCCAGTGAGGCACATCATCGGGCATATGATTTCGCTGTAGCCTTTGATGAAACATTGGTAGAAGTTCGTAAACCCTAAGAAAGATTGGAGTTCTTTCTTTTTGTTGAGGACAGGCCATTCGGTAATTCCTGCAATTTTGACTTGGTCCATTCAGATGGAACCTTTGCTAATTATTACCCCGAGGTACTCTATTTCCAGTACCTCGAACTCACACTTCTCAGCTTTCAGGAATAGTTTGTGCTTCCTGAGGAGCACAAGAACTTTGCAAGTGATCTGTCAATGCTCTTCTAGAGTCTTCGAAAAGATCAGGATGTCATCAAGGTATACGGTAACCTTGCCGGAGGCGATGAGGTCCTTGAAGATGTCATTCATCATCCATTGGAACATGGCGGGAGAGTTGGTGAGACCAAAGAACATGACGGTGGGTTCGAACAGACCGTGGTTCGTTCTGAACGCAGCTTTCCACTCGTCATCTTCCTTGATGTGTATGTTGTTGTATCCCCATCGTACGTCGAGCTTGGTGAAGTATTTGGCACTTCCTAATTTGTCCATGAGCTCGGCAATGAGGGGCAAAGGGTATCGATTCTTGATGGTCATTTCATTAAGTTTGTGGTAGTCCTGAACGGGATGCAGCTTCCCATCCTTCTTTTTGACGAAGAAGAAGGGGGAAGCCATGGGCGACTTGGAAGGTCGGATTCGACCGGTGGCAAGGTTTTCATCAAGGAACTTGTCAAGCTCCTCCTGCTCGGTGCGGTTTAGGGGATACACCTTACAGTCAAGAGTGTTTTTGGCATTAGGGACAAGTTCTATGGCATGGTCCCAAGGTTTGCGCATAGGGAGCTCATCGAAGTTTTCCTTTTCGAAGAGGTCCGCAAAGTCACAGTATGCAGCTGGGACCATCTCTTCAAAGGTTTTCTTCTCCTTTCCCTCGTTGGCTTTGGCGGTGAGTTCATTCGCTTTATGAACTGCGTGGATTTCAATGGCTTCCTCGAAGTCGACGGCAAGAATACGGTCGCCTTCTTCAAGCTCTTCATCCCACCGGTCGTCAGGATCTGAGTCCGGTAGGGGGAAAGGGTTTTTGGTGCATTGGCATCTGGCAAAGGTGATCTTGCCAGTGCTCCAGTCAATAAGTGGGTTGTGGCGAACGAGCCAGTCATGACTGAGGAAAATTTCTTTGGAACCAAGGTTGATGACGGCGAGGTCAATCCTCTTGTTATGGTCGCCAATGGTGAGCCTTAGTTCTGCGAACTCAGTGATTTCTCCGGCCTTGTTACGGGAACTGTCTGCATTATAGATTGGAATGGGGCTAGCGGTTTTGTAGACAGGGATGTTGTGGATTTTGACAAACTCACTGTGAATTGAGCTGCCCGTACATCTGCTGTCTAGGAGGGCGGTGGCATTGATAGTTTGATTATTGGCAGTTTCGACTTTAAGCGGGATTTTGAGGTCTCGCTTGGAGGCGGTCTGAGAACGGATTAGGTAGCGTCGGGGCTTCCTTAGCTTGTCAAGCCATTCTAGTGCGTTTGCTTGTTGTGCACGGTGGAGCTCTTCCAAGAGATTATTGACTACTTCTTTGGCCCTGGTCCTATGTATCCAATTAAGGAGCACCGACCTGGCGGCAGATTCGTCTTTGGCTTCTCGGATGGCTCTCCATGTCCACTCGGTTTCAAATGGTTTCATCCATCCCGGTGGGACCTTCTCAGCCAGAGGCTGGGTCTCCTCTGGTGGTGGGGATGAATGAGACTTGGCTTGCTTTGCTTGATGGAGTCGGAAGGCGGTATCATCTTCTTCGTCCAGAACTTCGATCATGGTTACCTTGTGGGGGCTCTCTGCCCCATGCCCCAGAGAGTTGGACTCTGTGGTCTTGGCCCTTAGCAGGCGCTTGAGATCCACCGCATTGGTCCTTGCGGGGAGTGTCTTGGCCTTCAGAGAAGGCACTGAATCTTTCGGCTTCAGAGGCCCGAGGGCATCCCACCTACTTGATTCCGACCTGAGTCCTAATACTCGTATTGAGGGCTCCAGTGCTACCTGGCATGTCCCCTCCCCCACAGCGGGCTCAGATGTTTTTTCTTTAGGTTCTTGGTTATCTGGTTTTGGAACAGTTAAGGCGGGTATATTCGAATGCATATTTATCGTATCAACATGTGGTGTAACTACAGAAGAGCTATGAGTCCGACCAGTGATATTGTTCCTCGTACCAGATAAGTCCTTCGCCGAGCAAGTAGAACCTTTTACTTCTCGGCACCGTCTTTTACCTCCTCAATCTTTGATTCAGTGGCGGGTTCTGTTGTCACGGCCCGGTTTTCCTCCTTCTTGTCCTTGTTCCAACTTTGTAATGGGCAATTCTTGCTAATGTGTCCCTTCTGCTTGCATCTGAAACACTTCCCCTCCGACCTAAGTGCATTTATGTCCATAGCCTGCCCCCAACTGCCATAGGTGGTGCCAGTACCAGTCTTCTTATCCGCCGAGGAGCTTGTCGCACCACTACTTGCTTTGTTAGCGTTCGTGGTGGGGTTGTTGTTTTTGGGGATGAAGGGACCGGGCCGTCCGAGACCATCTTCAATGGCCTTTCGTTGGTGGGCCTCGTTCATGACAGTGACTCGGGCTTTCCAGTCGTCGTAGGTTTCGGGCATGCTGACTCCAATATCATAGATGATCTTGGTGTAGGAGTCGGGGATGCCCTTTTTGACTGCAGCAACCATGTGTCCGCAGGCACCTGTATCTCCTCTGAGACCTGCCTTCTTGGCCTCCTTTTCAACAGCTTGGAAGTAGTCGTCGGTGAGGCCTTTGCCTAGGCGGAGGTCGTACATCTTTTGCTGATGGATTTCTTCTACTGCGTGATTGCGGAACTTGTCGCGGATCATTTGGCAGAAGTCATCCCAGCTGGGAAGACAGAACTTGTTGCGGGAGTGGCTTCGTCGTTCTGCGAGGATCATTATCCACCACTCCTCCACTTTCCCAGTAAAATAGGAGGTGGCGAAGCCAACTTGGAAGGGGCTGGCCTACATGTAGGGGTCATGCATTTGGAAGTACATCTCGCAGTGGGTGAGGAAGTGGTCAATGTCATCGGCCTCACCTTTGAAGATGGCGGGCTTTCGCATCAGATCTGGCTTGCACCCCATCCAAGGCGCATCTTCGGCCATTTGGCCGACAGGATTGGGGAGTGGGTCGTCAGGGTCATGGTACTTTCCTGGCCCTCGAGGGAGCGACCAGCTGTCAGGGTCTCAGGCGAGGGGACTAGTGTGCCGTCCTGGAGGCAGGGAGCCTTTGATGGCTCCATCATAGCCAGTCCAGGTTGGGACAATGGGCGGCTGATTGCCACCGGCGTTCAAGGTTTCTGCGTCCTCTGGTCCGGCTCCGGCAAGCATTCAGCCCTTGCCTTTTCGGCTTCTCGGCATGTGGGATCGTGGTGGCGGGGACAGGGGGAGTGGCTTTGGAGGGTTTCGAGGGTGGTAGTCTTCAGGCTCTGCATAAGGACGATTTGGATGTTTCATATTAAAGTCGTACACAGCCTGCTCCGTAGCACAATACTCAATAATATCCTCCCGCTCTGGATCCGCTGGCTTCAGGCTGTTCATCAACCTCCCCATCTTCGAGGAAAGGAAGGTCGGGTCCTCTGTAAGGACCGATAGATGACCTATAAAGATCCACGTGTATTCGCATTCCCATGGATCGCAGATCTGCTGGACCTCGAGCGATAGCGCACTGACTGATGGCGCTATGCTGCTCGTGGGTGATATCCCTGGCACCTTGTTGGATGTGCTCCTGTCATCAGGACTCAAATTGTGTACTGAAGCGGTTACCATAGATAAGCTGCTCGTCTTGATCGAGGGGGGGAGGGGCATAGTTCGCGCCGAGCTGTGTATCGACCCACTGGCCCCTCTGCCAGCGCTCTCTCCACCTCCTCCGCTTGTCCTCTGCGTACCAGTCTTCGTCCTCACAGCTGATATTCCGGAGGTGGTTCCAATGGAGGCGCCTTCGGTGGTCTTCATCATCCTCTCCCGGTAGGCACGTGCTAGTAGCTTGGTGGGCATTGTGCTCGACTTGCTGCTGGTACTGCCACTCATTGTACTGCTGCTGATTGTGGATACCGAGGTTATGGAGGCGCTGGATGGTAATGGCTCACTTGTGCGGCCAAAGAGGTTCGAGGTGCCATGGACAGGGAGTGGGGCCGGTTTGGACGTCGACCTGGACGCCCTAGAGTCGGAGGAGCTCGTCTTCGGCGAGCCTCTCTCTTTCCCTACTTGCCTCTGCCCAGATGTTGGTGTCGGGGTGGAGGACAATCGGCCTTGCTTGGTCAAGGATGGCGACAGGGATGGTAGGGGAATCGGGCCGTGTCTGACGGTTATGGATGTAGGCCTCGAACTCGGACTGAGTAGGGCTCTGAGGGACGTAGGGCTCGCTTTCGCTGTCTGAGGAGGGGTCGTTGGGGAGTTCTGTGCCACTCGAGGCTGCGACCTTGTATAGATCGAGGGAGTCTCGGGTTCGAGCCATTCCTCTGGTAGGGAGTGGTGCGGTAGAGGTGGTGTCAGCGGTAGAGGAGGCAGCAAGTACAGCAGGGACAGGGATGTCGAGGGTGCCAGTGACGGGGGAGTCATGAACAAGGATGCTGTGTCCTTGCTCGCCAATGTCGATTTCGATTTCTTGGACCGGAGCGACTGTATGAGTTTCCCGAGCTTCGGGATTTTGTATGGACGCAAGTGATGAGGGGAAGGACGTGACGGATCTGTCAGGCTGGGTGGTGCCATAATGCTGTAGACCGTAGGGGGATGGGTAGAATGGGACAGCTGGGAGACGGGGGGCACGGAATGTGCGGTCCGTCCAACGCTGAAGACAGTTTCGTTGGGTGTGGTACCAGAAGACGATCGGCCACCTGGACTGATAGAGGAGGTACGAAAGGGTGGGGATCCTGACAAAGAGTGTCAGGAAGAAGGCGGAGACGATTCCAGGACTGAGGAACGATGCGGGCATTCGGTTTCAACAAGCAATGGTGGCTGCTTGGAGAAAGGGAATAGAAAGCTTCGAGCTAATTGTTAGACCCGAACTCTTGGTAAACCAAACAAGAGTAAACCGAGGGCTGTTTCACATTCAAACAGTCACCCAAGGAGTCTCTGTACTGAATGGCTACTAAGAGCGTTGGACTAATGTCTTAGTCTGAGGCTGAGTCGACTAGCTAAGTTCGGTGTGATTAAACTTTAGCTCGAAGCTGGGGAATATACAGCAAGAGCTATGCTACTTATATATGAAAAGTCCTGTACTAATAATAGAGTCTTTGTCCATGGTTGTTGTGCGGAATACAAGGGGAAACATGAGAAGGGCGAGCGTTGGTCACAAGCCGTAGTTGTCCGTAGTATAAGTACTGATGCGGTCCGTTATAGTCATGGTTATGATGATAGGTGCTTGAGATAAGATAAGATATAGATAAGCACCGGCCAATAAGATAAGATAAGTGAGAAAATTGTGACAGAGGAAGGTCGCTTCTGTATCATTGACTTCTGTGATACACTGGATGATTGGCCATATGCCTGCTATGAGCCCCCTGATTATGGGGATGAGTGGATAATCCTGGAAGATCGGCATTGCAAACATTTAGAGGTTCTGTCCCGTTTGTTACTGCAAAAATTCCATTTTGACTTGGAAAGATGGTACCATACTTGGTTGACGCATGAGCTTCGAGATTTGAGTGCAGTTGATGTTTGGGATGAAAGCAAGGATCCAGATGATCCAGAAACGATCTGGGGATATCTGTTGGGAATTATGAATGAGATTGATATGGATTGGGTTTCCTTGTGCTTACACACTGAGAGAGCTAGAATTCGTTCAAATATTCAACAACAGTTTTTTAACTGTGTCAAGCTCAATGCCACTCAGGCTTGACAAGGTGACTTTTCAGCAGTGCAGCATAACTCAGCTAACATCTGTGATGTGAGGAGAAAGATTCCTCGTACTCTTGTGATCGTTGTGAAGATCAATGGCCACCCTTGCTGTGCCTTGATTGACACTGGATCTATGGGTGATTTCATTTCTACAATGATAGTTGACCAGTTGGGATTAAAGAGGATTGTTTTGGCCATACCCTTGCCCTTGCAAATGGCAGTTCAGGGCTCTAGGTCCAAGATTAATTGTGGAGTTCATTGCAATTTTGAATACCAGATGTTGAAAGGTGAATGGTACTTTGACGTGGTGAATTTGTCAAGTTACGATGTAATCCTCAGTATGCCTTGGCTGTATCAACATGAGGTCACTGTTGGATTCAACAGTTCCAAGGTGATCATTGGTTCCATAGTGCCCCATCCAATGCAAGGTCCTGCAGTCGGAATATTGGAATCTAGGGCCACTGTGATTTACAAAAAATCACTATTGAGTTATTGAGATGAGTTGGTGGCATATGTGTGACCTCTATTCAAAAAGGCAAGCAAGACACCACTGCCACCTTTGCGAGCTATCAATCATCAGATTCTGCTGATCAACCCAGAAATGATATACCCTTGGAGACCATCGCGCTGCCCAGAGATGTTCAGGGATCAATGGAATGCGAAACGTAAAGCTTACATTGAAACTGGCCATTGGAAGGTTACCACTGCATCGAATACCATGCCAATGCTGCTAATTAAGAAACCTAGCTCAGTTCTGTTGAGAACTGTAGTGGATATGTGAGCAAGAAACACCAACACAAGGAAGATGGCTTCGCCCCTGCCAGATATTGATGGCATCCTGTGAAGGGTTGCTTGTGCCAAATATTTTTCCTTGATGGATTCAAGTGATGTGTATGAACAGGTCCATGTGGATCCTGATCATGTAGCGAGAATGGTGGTGTCAATGCCTGATGGAAACATGCTTAGTTTAGTAATGCAGCAGGGGGATTGCAATGCCCCTGCTACTTTTCAGGCAATAATGAATCACATCTTCTCATCTTACATCAGATGTTTCATGGATGTTTATTTGAACAATATTATAGTGTACTCGAATACATTGGAGGATCACTTAAAGCACATGAGATTGATTATCAACATATTGAAGAAGGAAAAGTTCTACCTAGGCGAGAATAAGGTTCAGTGAAGGAACTCAAGGTTCTTGGTCATATCATTGACCACCATGGTATTTGAATGGATCCTGAAAAGGTTGATACTATCTTGAAGTGGCCCACTCCAACAAACAAAGACTTGCTGTTAAGCTTTCTCAGTTCATTAGGATGGCTGGCAGATGATATTGCCAGGATGCATATCCCTATGGGTCAGCTATCAGCATTGATGGGATCAATGATGCTATTTTGATGGACTTACACAGAACAGCAGGCATTTGAAGAGGCGAAAGCTCTAGTGAGTGCTTGCAGAGCAAATCACAGAGTTCCCATCGATTATATGAAGGACATGAAGCCTGTGTGGCTCATCTCTGATGGGTGTGGGACAGGCATAGCAGCATACCTCATCCAAAGTGAAACCTGGGACAAGGGGGTCGTGTGCGCTTTCTACTAAGCAAAGTTGAACCCTGCACAGCAGAATTATCCTGTCCATGAGATAGAAATGTTAGCTGGAGTCGAGTGCATGTTGTGGCACAGAGACATTTTGCAAGGACTTCACTTCACCTGGATCACAGACCACAAGGGTCTAGTACATCTTTACAACCAGAAAGCCTTGTCTGGGCATCAGGCCTGCTGGATGGAGAAGTTGGGGGAATTCGACTTTGAAGTCTGATATGTACCGGGTGCTGAGAATGTGCTTGCAGATGCACTGTCACAGCTTTTTGGTCCAATGAGTCCTCAGGTACTGTATGCGGTCATGGCATGTACACATACCATGATGTCTTGGACAATGATTCCATTAAGACTCATGGTATCTCCATGCCTGTCCTTGTTGAGTTGAGGCAGCATGCCTAGTGCCGGAGGGCATACTGTTCAACTTGAATGTGATGTTGCTTCACTCAGATCATCGTCCTTCAGTGCATGTGCAAGGTTGGGATAACAAGATTGTGCCTGGAAAGTTGGCTTCCGGGTCTAGTAGTAGACCATGGAAGGAGGGCGAGGGTGCTAAGCAAAACATACCTAAACCCAAATCCCAACCGAAAATCATACCCCAAACGTCGGAATTAAACAAGCAGCATTCCCAGAGGTCGAGAATTTTGAACCTATAGTCGAGCAAAAGAAGTAAACAACAAAGAGAAGCAAGTGGAAGCTATCTCGTCCATGTCATTGATGAGCCTCCAGGCTCTGTATGCTCAGAATTCACGGATTTATCCATCGACTACCCAATAATAACAGATTTGACTCCCATCTTCCTTATCCTACATTGCTGCACTTGATTTAATGCCCCAACCTTCGGTTATATGCTACACCCTTTGATATCCTTCAATAACTGTGATATTACCATGGCTATAACTCAGCAAACCACATTTAATACCCTTCTGTTCATGTTTATTCTCCATATTTCCATGAACAATCATGGCAATACACCTTTCATTGATGATTGTACCAAAAATGGAGTTGCCGCATCAGTCCTAGGCACCCAATTGACATGCCCCTTGATTCCTCGATCATAGTGACATCATTTAGACCCTGCCACTCCTCCATCAAAGATATTGACCCAATACGATACTCCAGACTGCAGTTACTCAGGCTGTTACTTTGCCAAGTCTTCACAGCAGCTTATATCCATTTATCAACCTCAGAACATGTACCATACCTCACAGTCCGCAGTTAAACAGCACCTAGCTGTTTACTCATTATTCTCCACTTCCACATGGTTTCCCATCCAGACACAGCAATACAGACAAGCTGTTATGCCTCAGCTGACAAAAACTTCTTCTATTACTACAGAGTTACTAATCCAAGGACTTACAGCCTTACCAATGCTTAGATATCTTTTCTATTTATAAAACCAAACTTTTAGTATAAAACTCGTATTCTACAGAGGAGAAAGAAGTTTTTTCGCTCCAGGTTATCCCCCATTGCTTGCTATAGTCTCAACATATGGTGTGTTAATTACCACCAATACACAAATTCTTGCTCCGATAACTTGCTTTTGTCTTTTAATGCTGCAACATCGTTTCAATTTCACCAGATAGGATTGTTTATCATCTTCACCTTCTACATCATCGTCGTTTCCATTGCCCACATCAGATAGGGTATTATTGCCTCCGTGAAGGCCCAGTCCGCATCGTTCACCCATGTCATTGTCATTGTCCCCAGTTGCTGTGCAGTATTGCCATGACACTCAGTATATATTTCCATCCAGTATCTCTCCGTTTCAAGCTCCACCACATCTATTCGATTCCTCACACGTTTATTCGATTTCCTCATGTTTATTTGATTGTCCAAACATTTATTTGATTGCCCAAACATTTATTAGGCCACAGTCTAGTGTTACCAGGCCAGTTAGTTTACATTTCTAGATCAGTTCCCGAGCATCT
>JAUDZF010000272.1:0-28308 GCA_030407055.1 Armillaria mellea
CAGGTGTGAAGACATAACTTTACTATCCTGTCAGCAAAAACATGTTCTTGCAAGTAGGTTTTAATAGTAGGTGTTTAGACCAGCTAAAATAGTAGGAGTTGTTATGGTAAGGTAGGAACGAAGCTGGGTTTTATTAATATCAGTCACAATGAGTGTAGCCAGGTTCAAAAAAGTCATACCTCATAAGCCAGGGTGGACTTCAGTGAGCAGGCCACATGTATGCTTGTGGGCAGGTACACTGTAGGCATTTGGCCATTACTTCAATAGGACCAACAGAGAAGAAAGCATACAATACACTGAGCATTGGTACAAATCCAGGTGTCCAGCAAAGCTAAGGTTCATCCCTGGGATCAGCGAGCCCAATTCAACATACCGTGTGTGGCTACAATCCAGTCTCAATAAGGTGATCACAAACTCATCTCAGTATGCATGCGAAGCAAAGCCCCACTGCCCAGTCTTGTGCTCTTGTGCGATCCACAATGAGCAGCTGGTCAAAGCCTGCAAATGTATGAAGGACCTCTTGATGAACCTAAAGACCTCCTGTGGGCAGAAAACACAAGACCTATAATGGCAAGTGCTATCAAGCAGCTAATCTGAATGGCAGGTTCTAGCGAGTCTAGTCTTGCACCTCCATGCGGTGACTAAGCGTCCTAGGATGGTAGCGAACTTTTGCTACTGTTTGTTATGAGTCCCTAATGGTCTAGAGAGGCTCAAGTTATGTACGTGAAGTTTCCCGGAAGGGAAGTGATGCGTAAATGTGGGTGTATGCTGAGTGGGGGCGACCTATATACAGCACGAACTTTCTGTTGGTGTCGGAAACCTAGCTATGGTTCCAGTATTGTAACTGTGTTTCTAATGAACTTCGTTAGTAACTTCTTTACCTTTACTAGTCTTTTCGAACGCAACGTTTCAGGTTGAAATGACAAGAAGGATAGCTTTCTTATGCTTTAATATTCCTTCCTGCTTTACAGAGCGAAGTAGTAACAGATCTTAGTTGTCTGGTCTCTTAGAACACAGAGACGTGATGTTAAATCTTGTTGGTTGTGTGAATATGGGGAATTGGTGGGGTATCCGCCAGTCTATTCTTTTCTAGCTATGTTTTGTCCTCTTTTTATACAAAGTTTCGCAAACTTTTATCAGTAAGCGAAGTTTCTAAGGCTATAAAACCGCAGTACGTATTGCTGAGCATGTCTAAGGCATTTATAATACTAAAGAACTTTTTAAATACTTTACTTACAGTGCCGCCAAAGTGCGTGGGTGTGGCTGGTCATTTTGGTAAGATTTTCTTACATATCCTCAGCTACGGCTCACTAATACTACTGGTTTAAGTATGCGACCATATGGTCCCGTACTTCCGTTAGCAATCCGTAGTTGTAAACAGCCTACACGTGGTGAAACCCATGACTCGGCCAGTGCTGTGCGTGCCTAAGTTCTAGGCCAGTCGGGCGCTTACTCTGTTTATGGATGATCGGTAATCAAAAAGGGACTCGTGGGAATATAGTGCATCAGTTCTGCAGTGTAACTTCGCGTACTTTGCAAAGTTCGGAATGAAACAAGTTGGCCCTTGCTTGCAACGTTAGGTTTATTGAAAGTCCATGGGTGGGACATAATCGATAATTTGAAGGTAGTGCCCATGATTTCTGAGCACACAGAGCCTGGAGGCTCATCACTGTTTCCAGATTGGTGATGTGCTTGGTAACGGCGAGTGGCGAACGGACTAGTGGCTGGCAATGAACACCAACAAACTAAACCTATCACTAACTCTACACTAATCACCAATATATTGAATTTGGGCGTTTCAAGTATGATAGAAGCACTCTGCAGACTTCAATAATCAAGGAAAGTTGTTTAAAGATGTTTTATTCATTACTAGTGAGCGATACGAAAGTACTACTCGCACTAGTGGGGTGGGTAAGACACAATTGAGTAAAGGTGACTTCGTTGAGCTTCTGTGCTCGCTGGAACTGGGATTGCTCCGAAACTAGTGGCTCTCTTGGCCCTGTACTGCTCCTCACAAGTGATAGACACTTGACTAGTCATGTTCTTAGCAAACTAGTGGCACTCTGGGCCTAAGAATAAACTATACTGCTCCCTACAAGTGATAAACACTTGACTAGTCGCACTCTAAGCAAACTAGTGACACTCTTGGCCTAGGAATAATACTTTATACTCCAAGAACTCTCTTGAACTAACTTCAAAACACTCTCAGCCTTCAACAGGACACAATAGTAGACTTAAAGGGGTTTTTATTCACTCAATACTGGGGTAACTCCACAACTAGCCGTCGTTTTGTCGAGGTTAAGCACAAAATCCTTTAATTGGGGGCACTAGGTACTGACTAGTATGTCACAATCTCGGGGTAGGCTTGCCTGCCGCGCGAGGCACCTACTCTACTACTTATATACAAATGGAAAAAGGTATGATAACCAAAAATAGCTATACTAGAGGGGTACTATTGATAAGGATTTCTTGGCTAGTCACGAGTATTGGTGCATAATCATGCAATAGTCAGTCTAGAATGCTTTGTTGCTGACTAGCGGGCCTAGGAACTCTGTTGGAGGTCTGTTTCCCATGCCCTCAACCCAGCAATGCTCCACTAGTGTCAAGGATAATTAATGCACCAGTCGGTTGTGCCTGTAGCAGTCGCCGATCGTGATCGGGAGCGCAGCCCGGCTATACTAGTGCTGATCATCTGAGATCTGTTGTCCACTAGTCGGCTCTCTGCACAATCCCAACCGTTGCTAATCAATTCTAAGTCCCATTTAAGATCATCGCACAACTAGTGCTTCTGACTTAGGCGTCCTCGCCGTAGCTGGTACTCGTATGATGGAGCTTCTTGGTGTTTGTGTCCTCTGCCTCTGGTTTGGTATGCTAGTGGCAAGACTCAAAACTAGTGACCGTACATTGCATAGGTCCACTAGTTTTGAGTCACTAGTATTGGCTGGCAGGTAGAGTTGACCCACTAGCAGTGTCGTGTCTAAGTCCTAGCGTTACTAGTAGCCGTTTGCACTGACTATCAGCTTGAAGCCTCCACTATAGTCCTCATAATCCCACTAGTATCAGGTAGATATGCAATAGTATTGATATAAAATCACAAAATCTAGGTGTGAATGCATAGACTGCATATCATTGGCCTTGAGGAAGCCAGGTGAGATGGGCTGGCAAGTAAGCAGCTCCTTGAAGCAATAAGCAGAGTGTCTTGCAGGGTCTCCCCTGATTGATAAATTTCATGTGCTAAATTAGATTGAAATTTCAACACATACCAAAACCACATTGTCTTTATCATCACCCTGATAATTGTTGTCAGAACCTGAGGAACAAGGAGTCAAGAGTCTTATGGCAGGTGTTTAGGCATTTCAACCTCATGCTTCACCTTGGTAAGTCGCTGCATGCAAACAATCAGACCAGATTTCATGAGATGTGAAGGTAGTCGTACTCTGGGTGATTGACTCTTCACTTTGAGTAGCATGGCAGATCACCTTTAGATCGCCCTCTTCCCACAGGTATGGAGAAGAAGTTGGCAGAATTCCCAGTCCATTTCTTCTCAACCCATGTTTTTTGCTTCAATATGATTTCCCTATATTTCAATGAGCACGACAGATGAAGGAACAAGATGTGAAATGGTCACCGAAGATGGGCATACCAGGGACCCAGCTGGGATCCACCTCAATTACGCCCCCATTGGTCAGCCCAAGTGGGATGTAAGATCCAGGACTTGGGAGATCGGTGGTAGTGATGCAGTGTCCAAGTTCTTCGACGAAGCTCTGGTGGTTGGAATATAGGAAATGCCAAGTTGAGCCATGGTACAGAAGGCCTCAGTGTGTAATGTGAATTCCTGCATATGGTAGTAAAGGTTAGGAGGAAACAATGGTGAAAAATGAAAGTATTACCTTGATGAACTATATCATTGTAAGACCATGTCATCATACCAATTGGATCCCGAGACCAAAGTTTGTGGTTCCCAAACTGCAAGTGGGTGTAGCAATGAATGCCTGCATGATGTCCTAGAGAAGCCCCATAGCTGCACTAAAAGCATGTCATCATCCTCTGGAGACCATACAGCCAAGAAAAAGTTGCCTATACCAAGACACCTGTAAAATCCAAGAGAAGGTATGCCTTTGTTCGGCTATATTCTGGTCTGGAGAAGGGTTATGTTCCGTTTCGAGATTCATACAGTTCTGGGAATTTTTCATCTGACATAGTGGTAAAAGGAAACAAGGATGATTCAGTGATGTTCCAACTGAGACTCAGGTGTCGCAGATTTGGCAGCAAGGTACAATCCAGCTAAGTAGGGTGACATATAGCTGGAATGAGGACATGTTCAGAGAACATTCAGTACTTGAGGATGATTTTGCAGATGCCGACAGATGAAAGGAATGATGTCATTGTGGCTGTGCATCATCTCTTCCTTTCATGTCTATGAGGCCTGTATAAGAAGTTTCTCCCACATTTTTCTGGATGACTTTCCAAGTGCAGATTCATCATCCTAATGCCCTTGCATGGAAGATAGTTGATAACAAGATGCCTCAATTCTTCACTGAAAAATGAGTGATATTTTCTATCTTGCATGTTGGTAGAATCAGCAATGAACTAGCAAAAGTCATAGTTGTGCAAGGATAAAAGAATGGGTTGAACATCCCACCATTGCATGTGGCATTAAGCTGTAGTTGTCGGTATCAGAGTATGTCGACTTTCAGTTTGAGCCATATTTTTGTATTGACAATTCCAGGTCCTGGTGTTGTGAAATAATGCAATTGTCTTCAATGCCAGCCTTGGCGATGTCTCCATTGCAGAATCTTATGCAAAATGTCCCCCACATGCTGGATATGGAGGAGCAGTACCTTTGGAGCTGCCATTCACACACTGCCAGCGATGTCAATTGGAATGACCTTCCACCAGACTGTGACATATCATTGCTTTCACCAATATAGTGCTCCTGCCTTCTCAGCTGGCTCGCACCACCTGTACCTACATGGACTCACCCGACATCTGGTCATAGACTCATGCATCTATCTATGAGAAACCTGTTCCCATCCACAAAACCCAATATAGAGGACGAGAACCCAAGAGCTGCTGAGCTCTCTAGTTTGTCCTGAACAACTAACAGCGGTCTCATCAAACTTACCAAAGAGCACATGGCTACAGGTGCTTCCACCAAAATACCTCATTGTAAAGTTGGCGGTAGTAGTGTATATCGTCTGGATATCTACTGGAATCTACTATGTTGTTCGTCTGTTTCATCCATTTTAGGCACATCACCATTAAACATCGATCTAGCACCTTCTGCTCTGCTGATCTCTATCTTCTCTAGATAGCTAGACCATCATATGCTAAGTGCAATCAATGTCTATTCAAGCCAACCCTTTTTTCTTATTCAACGTGTTTGCCACAGTTGTCAAAGCATCCAGTCAAGCTTGGATGATGATAGTCCATCAGATATTCATCAGACTGCTGATAACTTTGTGTTATTCTTGATGTCAACCCGAGAAACCAACACTCTACATAAGAAATCAGTCCAGTGGCAACCTACAGCCCTAAAACTCTTCTTCTTCCTTGAATGAATCTTTATCATCTCTACATCTCTCTTTTATCGCCTGCGCATGCTTGTTCAACTGATCATGTCTCTCAAAGACCCTCCCGCATGCATTACATCAGATCCTTGTCTCAAAGCGGTGCTCCGTCTCATTAAAGTGTGATCTCAAATATCCTGGCATGCGCTTGACCACACCACATCCAAAATAAGGGCACCGAACAAAAGATGGCAGAGGGTCGCAGTGGTTCCTGTCAAAGTGGCTGATGGCAGTGTCAAGAGATTCTGACACAACATTGCAGTTGGGGTGCATGCAGCATACGCAGACTTTAGGGACATCGGGTGAGAGATTGGGGAGTGGTTGTGGTTTTGAGAAGTGGGATTTGATATTGTAGTTGAGGGTAAATTTGGAGAATGACATCACAGGAGGCAGATTGAGATGGACAAAGGTGTAGTTTATTATATACTTCGAATGAGTGGCACTTATTTGCTGCCAAAGTTGTCTTGTACATCACTATAAATGGAGAGGCACTTGTGCTGCATTCATGCCTGTCTGTTTGTATATCCTTCACACCTCACAAAGGTATACAAATTGCTTGCATCCCATTTTACTTAGCCAATCTTGAGCTCTTCGTCGGTGTCACCTCTTGCTAGAAGGCTGAAGGTTTCAATGCTCCACTTGGAACAAAGCATCTGCTGCAGTCGGCAATCCATCCAGTGTCTTTGATACAAGATGGCTTTCTCAATAAGCTTCAACTACATTGGAAGGAATGGTTTTGGTTTCGGGAATTGTCCAAGAGATGCAAACTCGAAGCTTCCTTCAGCATGTTATGACCGAAAAATGAAGTAAACTACTTGACACCTAATCTACATGGCATACCCAGTCCTTATACTCAAATGAATTTCCATCCGCATAACTGGTGGTGTCAAAGTACTCCTTTAGCCTTGCTTGTGGGGAATCTTCTGATATCCCAAAGTCTCAGGACAGGAGAACATTGGCACTGACCCAATGACATGATGCACTATCCTTGTCCACCATGTTCTTCACGTCATTCATGAAGACCTTCTCCAGTAGAGGTGATTTAGCTTGCTAGCTGATCTTGATGACTATTTTCTATGTCTTTCCACTCCTCACAATTCTCAGCAGTCACCTCGACGACACAACACACCTATCCTGTTCAATAATACCAGGCTGTTAGAAAATATCTTTTACAAGTGTCAAGACCATGACAGGAGATATGTCTGCCTTTTTCGGTATCAGCTTTCACCCTTCGAATGATGTCATGGTGTCATGTGGGCAGGGTCATGGTCATATGGCCTTGATCTTGGGCACGTCCATTGCACCCTTGAGCCCTCTGTTGATATCAAGTGCTGTCTTCCGCTCCACTACCATCTCTATGGTGACAGGAAAATCTGAAAAATCACGCAAACCACTAATGTCATTGACATGCAGTACCTCATCTGGTGTTGCTTTGCATTTCGCTGTTTCACCTGCTTGGCTAGTAGACCTCTGATGAAAAGGATAGGTATGCACATCCTTTCAAAAGTCGGAAAATGACATAGTCTCTGGAACCTCATGATTCAAGTAGACACGGTTGATATAGTCACCAGGTTCAGATATTGTTCTGTAAGACAGTCAGTTTCATCTACCTCTGCATGATGCTTGGACATATCACAAACTTCAGCTTTAAGAATGGCTTCACTCACCATTTCCCAGTCATCCTTGTTTCCTAAAACATTCACAACATCAGGGCGATTAGCAGCTGCATGTGTGAATGACCCGGGTTTTGATGAATGGCAGTCTAGCCAAAAACACTTTGGAGCTTCGTTTTGGCCATATGCTGTCTGACCTACAGTGTTCACTGTGTCAACAAATGCAACATGATACTGCAGCTCAGAACCTCGAGGTTGGGCAGGGGGAGATTGCCATCGACCAGAGGATGCATTATATGCTCCTATGCCTTTGAGGGTATTGAGAAGGGTGGAGGAGTTATTGTGTTTGGGAAAGAAAGTATTGAGGAAGTCATTCAAGTCAGTGAGTCTGGTACTGAACCTGAGGTCAGCTTCCACACCCTTGAGGTCATGTTTAATTAACGTGGGGACACCAGTACCATCAAGTGTCATGGAGCTCTTGATCAACGTGTCAGAGCTCTTGATATCAGTTGGAAGTGGGAGGCCCTTGTACCTGGTAATGAACATCAGCTGGCATAATGTGCTCTTGGATTGACTGACCTAGATGAAGAAGTTTATATATACATGCGCTGTATTAATTATCATGGAAGATAATCAATTCCTGGGTCAAGAACCTTGCTCGAAAATGGCAAGTTTTTTTTTACTTGCAGTAAGCTAGGTAACGTGTAGGGATGTGTTGGTAAGCAAGGCCACATCCAAGAGCTGGTTTGTTTTGTCCAAATCACCTACAGACAGCAAGTACCAGCAACTGGCAACGACAGTCACCCTACGGTCCGATGATGAGCCTAGACTTCCGTGGCAATGGCAAAACCAAACTCAGGCAGAGTATGGAGAATAAACATGTAAACATGGCAATACTAGGATGATCGTGTGTGCAAGTGGGTTCAGGGCACCTCTGTGCAGTAAATCAAAGCTTTAAGGGTGCGAAGATATGCTTGGACTATGCAGTCAAGCAGATAATATGACGTGAGAGTCAAAGAATCAAAAGAATGACTGTAAGTCATGAGGGTCTCATAGAATGAGAGGGAGTGGCACCTGATATGACTTGAATATCAAGAAACTGTATTCTGAAACAGAAACGGAGAATGAGACTTGAGAAAATGTGCTTGAGACATTAATACGAGTGGGGAAACAAGAGGGAAATGCCTGAACGATACAGCAATAGATCGAGGGACTGGCGATGCTGGGAATAAACATGAATGAGGTGCTGAAACTGGCTGAAACTGATCCTAAACTGGACAGGCTGATACAGAAACTGAAGGCGAACAGTACTGGGCTGAAAATGATCCTATCTGATGTCAAAAACTTATCCTATAATCCACACTGGGATTTCCTATGCTGAAACGATTGCTGAACTGGTCCTATACTGATACTGATCCTAAGTCTGCTCTGAGACTACCCAAGTGGGTGACAATGACAATGGCGAAGGTGAAAACTGGTAAAATGGTCCTATCTGGTGAAGTTGAAACTGGTGCTGCCTATAAAGTAAATGGGAGCGAGGTATGGCACAGTTGATCACATATTGGCATGATATTGACATGTACCAATAGTATTAAGAGTAAAGAGGGATGGAAACATCTTCTTCACAGTTAAAGAACCCTGGAATAACTCAAGCAATACTGCGAGTTGACATGCAATCAACTATATGCAATACAAGACAAATATTGCCGTGAAATGATGAATAAACGTATGGTGATCCTATAGAAATGATGGACGGATTCGTAGAGATTTGCTGATCTGACTAATTGATTTATTGTTGGTGTGTGCGATGAATACAATGTACGATGGATTGACATGTACAAGAATGAATACAAGCATAGTCTGGCGAATGAGAGTGTACCCACTGGGGTCAAAAAGTACTGAACACTACTGTAATCTACATTTTTATACTAAAGTCCTACATATATTAATAGAATTCCAAGCGACTTTTTACTAAGGCTGTAAGGCCTTAGCTGAGTAAAATCCTGAATAAACGTGACCTATATCTGTCAGCTGAAGTATACAGTGTTGTTCGAATTGCCGTGCTTGGTTAGAAAATGTTCTATAGTGGAGTCTGGCTATTGGGCCAGGTCTTGCTGTTTTGACTGCATGTGCTGCAGATTGTAAAGACATGCTAGTGTCGCTGAGGTCGCCCAATGCATCTCTAATAATGTGCCAACTTGGCGAAGTAACAGCTTGAGTCACTGTAGTTCTGGAGTATCCATGATAGGTTGATATCTTTGATGGATGAGTGCGGTGATAAGTGACGTCAATAGGGTCTAGCGATCAATGATGCATAGCGACACACTTTGATGTGGATGCAGCATTACCATATATGATCGGGGGCCCATCAAAATTGGTGTTAACATGTTCATAATGCCATGAAGCATCGGATTTCAAGATGGGATGGATAACCAATGTGCGAAGACATATTGCTGTGATACAAAAGTGGTATTGCCATGTTGGCAATGACTGGTTTGGTGAAAGTCCATCAGGTGGACTGGGTGTAGGAATTAAGGGTAATTTCGTGAAATTCTGAGCATACAGAGTCTGGAGGCTCATCACTGAGTCAGTCAAAGGTGTGTACACAGCCACAAGGACATGTTGACCAGCACTCAGCCCGGTCATTCCATCATTGTTTTCTTCTTCTCCTCTGGCTGTCAGTCTCCATCTTCGACCTTCCTTCGTAGGCTTACTATTTCAGACTCTTGCTGCTGGATTACTAGGGCTAGCTCTGACCATGGAGATTTTGCTGATGGGTGGTGGACATCTTAACGCAATACACTTCGACATCCACAGCATTTACCTTGATGGGTCAGTCGTCAAGCTTCAAGCTTTGAGTATAGCAGACATTGACCATCAATTATGGAGCTGCCAATGAATGTGCTACCACATGTGTTAGCTGCACATTAACATCAAGTCCTGAGGTTGTCGCCATTGAAACTAGAGACATGGTAGATATCATCCAGCAGAAGACATCCCGACAATGAAACAAGGTTCATCATGTGTTGTTTTCTCCTCTTCGACATTGTGCCCTTTGATGCCAATCAAGGAATCTATATAAAATGAGATTGTGGAGATCCTCTCTGAACTGCGTATGATGGATCTGGGGAATTAGCTGCAGCCAGTCCAATTAGTTTCACACATGAATTCTATTGATGCCTCAGTCATAAATCAGATAGTACACCCCCTTGTGCCAGCTGAATAGCACCTGCATATATGAGATAATCATCATTAATGACTCACACAGTACTGCTATGTGGACCATAGCATTGCCATTACCTGCTTCCGATACTCCTGCCAATCTTTGCGCTAACCTTATGTTATGTGTCTGCACCACAACTACTGGCACTCAGAGGAAGATTATGTGGATCCAATACTGATATATGTTCACAGAAGGTCATATAAACAGCATGCTGTCTCCCTGAAACCTCCCTGCTCTTTAGCACCAGTCATTGTTGATAAATGGCAGAGATGGATGATGTCCGAACATTGTGATTTAGATGCCTTACATCTTCCGGAGAAGGTGTTTATGTCCTAGCACCAGTTCCTAGACTTTTGATGCTCTGGCCCTAGATGTATTGCCCTATGCCCTATCCTGCCATGACCTTCATGGAATTTCGGATTAACACAACCTGATGCCAATCACCCTCTCATCACTGACTGATGTTATAGCAACACAATAATATATTGCAACTTCGAGTGGCAATCTGCCCTGACCACTTTTGGTGCTCATACAGCTCAGTCCATACATTAAAAGAGGCAGAACAGCATGCTTGTTCATTGCACACCCTGACCAAATATAGAGAAGGTGTAGTCTCAAACTGAGCAAGGAACACTTTTTTGGGCAGGGGTTGATCCCACCAAGTAGGGCATATCCGAAGGCGTTTTGGCACACACAAAAGAGTAGGGGAGCAATGGCTTTTGCTCTTCACTCTTCTATTCTGACATCCTCTTGAGCACTTTCTCATGTCTCTCCTCTGGTGGTTGTTGAAGGCCCTTTGGCAAGTCCTTTGTGGCTACTCTGGAGGCCGCTTGCCTCTGACATCCATTCTTCTCCTCGGATGCTTCTTCCGACATCTCTTCCAGTGCTTTTCATATACTCAAGATGACGACGCACCTGATGAACATACACAGCACATTGCTGAACAGGTTTCGTATCTACTGCAAGGTGTAGAGCTGACGAAGTGCATGATGTCGCTTGTGGTTGATGGCAAGCCCATACTGTTGTGATATGGGGGATCAGTTCATCTTCCATACATACACATGCTGTGTCGAGCCAGTAGTATTGTGCTTGGCTGAGCTCTGGAAACACATGAGGATGTACACTACAGTACCTACTTATATACTAAAAGACTATCTACTAGAATCTTCTATACTTTTCCTATATCTTCTTCCTTAATCAGCATCTTCAGCATGATGCCGGATTGCCATATTCCAACATGTACCAGCTGTTGTGTGCCGAAGCATTGCTCTACCTAACAATCCATGGTCCTCCTATGATATACCCCAAATGATTGTGGAAAGCCCCTCCCAGACTGGTTTGGCATTCAAAACCAATTTGAATCTATTGAATAGAAATCCACCTCTCAATGGTTCTCGTCTTTCATCTATCATGCCTTCATTGATTGAGGGTTCCTATTTGTCTACCTGCTCCAATTTCTCACAATTATCTCAAGGTATCGGCAGTACAGCATACAACTTGACTGCAGATGCACACCTGAACTTGTCAGATGTTCATCTACCACATACCGGACCTGCACCCAGCCAAGGATGGCTATTGTCCAACTCTGGAGCTGCACCTACACCACAGCTACCCACTGGTGTACAGCGCAATGAGCAAACAAGCTGATGTCACCAATTCTATGTTATATGATGTGTATCCTCATATCAGGACCATAGCACCTGAGCCTGAAAGATTTTTGGGGGATAGGTCTGTCCATGTTCACAGTAGTTTTTACATCCTCTGACCTTTACAAGACCAAGAAAAGCACCCAATCCAGATGGCCTCCTAATTGCTCCTGTGACTACTTCATTTCTTCTGTATGCCTTTGTCTCTTTAGTCTTTATCAGTTTCTGTTCTCAAATGTGACGTTTCCATCTAGCGATGGGATTCCCAGTGGTTGGTCGGCGAATGTTCATCCTCAGGGGTTTCGCTACTATGTACACGAGAAGACATTTCATGCATCACCAAAGACTGCATCGACCCCCCACGTCTCTCTGTTAAGGGTTTTTACTGATGCAGATATCATTGTCCCAGAAATTTTGCAAATATTGATAGGCTTTCTAGATAACATTGTCAGTTACATATGCGCGAAGGGAATTATTCTCCTGCCAAAAGTCGATCTTTTTTTGGGCCTCAGGCCTTCCCTGGAAAATATCATGGTCTGTGTATATTACTTTGTGGATCACGCACATCGTTCGATCTTTTGGTTGGATGTCCTCGATGCCAGGACATTGTCAATTGACGGAGCGATGACGACGGAACCATCCCACCTTGCCCATGCAATAGAGACCGGATACTGGTCAGTCCTTCCAGCATATGGGTTGTCATTTCTTATCATATGGAGGCTGATGGCGGCCAGGACACATTTGAGCTCTTTTCCCGCATGCCAGGATATGACGAGTGATACAATTGAAGAGGTCAATGATTTCCTCCTCTATTGTATCACAGGTAGGGCTGTCAAAGCAAGAGATATGAAACTTATACTGACAGACTTTTCAGAGACAACAGAAACAACATCAACCGCCCAATACGGCTTCACACTCTCCGAATTGCAACAGTATCTCACCGTCGTGAGTAACATTAGAAGTAAGGATGGGTTACTACAGCAGTGAAGAATTTCTCATTTATTGCGTAAAAAATAGGCAACCCTAGGTCATACTCTTATCCAGGTTCGGTATATACTGTAGGTGAGTATCAAGCACCGTGACTGTCGAAAACAGACGGCCAGGCTAACGCGGCTAGAGCAGCTTGGCTCCTAGGGCATCGTTGTGCGTCAATGTGTTCGTGGTAATGAAGCAATCTCAAATATTCTCCTAGCTCACGACCGATATATACACTTCCACGGTGAACCCGGTGCACGTCGAGGTTCCCGTCACAAGGCTGAAATGGTCGAGCGATCGCACACGCCACTGATTGTTTTATTGTCGCCGCTTCTGTTCTTTGCGCCTGACGTCCATTGTACTACCCTCTACCGAGTCTGGGACAATGGTGTGGCTAAAGCGGATTGGATCGCCCTCGTCCGAAAACTCAGTACTGAATGGCAAGAGTTCGTCATCAATGTGAGTGATCTACATATTAATTTCCTAGAACCGGGCTAACACATCTACAGGCTACCGTTTTGCTCAACGCTAACGTCGCTTTCCTAGCCATACAGAGCATCGATGCATCTAGTGTTGATAAGGGACGTTCACCCGCACAGATAGCAAGCTATGTATCAACAATTCTGAGTGTAGGCAGCATAATTCTAGGTTTACTTCTACTCCAGAAGTACCGTCATAAGAATCGTGTCTACAGCACCTTACCGGTAAGCTGTGCCATCTATCACTTGGTTTAAGTAGTGTTCAAACAATTTCTAGACGGAGTTTCTCGGCATACAACAAGGAGACTTAGGACGGAGGCTCGGTATGGAGACCTTGGCTATCATGTACAGTTTACCTTGGGCTCTACTCATGTGGGCGTGAGTATTTCCAAGTTACTTTCTCTTCTCAGTGGAATGGTAATCCGAAACACAGGATGATTTTTTTCCTCGCAGCGTTCTGCCTTATGTGCTTCACCGCCTCCAGCTTATTGGTCCGAATGATCGTAGGCAGCGCCTTGCTGGTTATCACTATCGTCATCTTCTGGTACCTCACGGTATCGCGCGAACGGTATGAACAACGATGGTATGTGCGGGTACATGCCCATTTGGTCAAAGCCTGGAATCTATTGCCCCGAAGGCTGTCCCCACGCTTCCCGGCCAAGTTCAACTCGTGGATGAGTTCTAACGATGTTGAGATGGCGCCGATGAGCTCACATACGACGGCGTCACTGGATAATATGAAACGACGTCAGTGAGCTCATGAGATGTCATTAGCCAGTTCCCATGCGCAATGAGCTTGTACGAGTCGGCATCGACGAGATTGCATGTGCCAGATGTCGGCGTAGTATAACGGTTGAATAAAAGGAGACGGCGAGTAGTTAAAAGTCACGGTGGTACTGTGGCAACTTTCAAGTGGTGCTTCAGTGAATCAATGAATCAATGTAGTATCTGGGTGTCTGAAGTCGCAATTCTTGGAATCATGTCTGCTAGAAAGAAAGACGAAGTAGAGGGAGACCCTTCATCGATATTTCGCCTTTTACCATCGGGACTCGATTGAAATTTGAAGCAAGCTCCTATTCATTCGGAGGACCCTAGCACCTAACCAATTACTTACCTTCGCTATGAGTAAGAGGCGCAAACTCTTAGTGCTTATAGCTCTCTCATTAAACTTCGGAAGTCATTTCAGGATGAGGTTGTAGACGAGCAGACCAAAGATGTTGAATCCGCGAGTACAGACCGATTCGAGTAACTGCTTCACATGCTGCTATCCTCTATGGAACCCAGGCTGGAGACCGAATTCTATCATTCTCGTCTTCTACAGTCGTTTCGCTTCTCGAATGTGACCCTAGAAAATTTGGAGGGATCATCTGTGCATCACGCAGGCTGAAAACCTTCAACTGAAAAGCGATCATCCAGCGCGTGTTGAAAAGACCAGACCTTGGAAAAGATCAGCTCTGTAACTTGCACCAAGTTTTGTCGTTGTGAGAGGTGCTTGTTGTGCATTGCGGAGGAATAATATGGAAGCAAAACTGTAGAAACAGAGTTGCCTCGAGGAAATGTAAGGTGGTCAATATGCTGTTGAAATTCCAAGAAGCAGTACAAAGATATACCCAATAACGAAACGTTATGGGGTCCACGGCCGGTATTCAATTGAGGAGTACTGTGATGGGACAAGCAAGACTATGTGCATAATTTCAGAAAGAAGGAAGCAAGTAGTGAACGGAATCTAGACGCATGGAAGTCAAACACGAAAACTAAAATTTGATTTTTTTTGCATTCCTCAAGAGGAAATGCGATCACGTGCAGTAAACATTGGCTGCCGGCCCGACCTTTGATGTTTGCACTTCCGCCACCGAACTTGAATGGTAACACTGACAGTCTTCTCTGAGGACACGGCCTCACCTTTATATTGCTATCTAGCAGGGCATTATTCATGAATTCTTCTCAAACTATCATCATCCGGGCAGTTGAATGGCCTACAGAAGTTCGAACTTTGTCCTGTCTACTCGACCTGCCAGTTCCAGCACAGCTCGTTGACGGCTCATGCCCAACGGTTTCCACCAGAGCTTCCCCCCTTCTCAAGGAACTCAAAGAGTTACTTCCCCGCTCATCTGGACGACAATCCGAAACACCAACGGACGTTCTGGACGTTCTAGATATAGTCCTTTCCAGTGTTAGCACACTCCGGGCTCTCTCACGTATATCAAGTCACGATAACCTGCGTTCAACCAAACCGATATGGTCATTACTGATACGCTCGCTTGTACGCGCCTGCTACGTGGATTCACACGCGTTGTAAGTTCCCATTTCGTTTTAAGGTACAATAGCTCTGACTAGCTATTTCTAGGGAAGATGCTGCATTTGTACGCCCCCGCTCTCCATATGTACATGGTATAATGGAGGAGGATGGCCATGCCTTCCTACTGATGTCTCATCTTGTTGATGATATACGGCCGCAAATATCACAGACCGGAAACGTCGTTTCGGAGCGCCCTTCTGATAAGGTGGAAGGACGTCTGGATAGGCCGTCAGGGTATAACTATAGCGAAAGCGAGACAACCTCGTATGCCGAAGAATCAAGATCGAGGGGTACCAGCTACGGGTGGTCGGATACCTCAACAGACCCTACTTCTGCTCAGTCATCCAGCATTCCTCTTGATGCACACATCCTCTCTTACTGGCCACATCCATGCTCCGCTGTTCTCCCATTTCTTTGTATTGCCGGGGAGGACGACATTTTCGATCTGATGAGCGGTCTACTCTACCAGCGCCGGGCATGGGGAGTCGTCGAGCCCGTTATTGGTATTGTCCTTTCAGCTGCGGGTTACGTAGGCCGCGTGGTACTGGGTTGGTCAGGAGAAGCGATCCGTGACCCTGATGTTCTGGTGCGTGGCTGCTTCTGACTCGTAGCGCCACTGACAGTAAATTTGATTTCGAATAGCCCATGGTCCATTTTGCACATGCAGATGGGACGCGTACAGATGCTTCTATAGGTGTCTACGATCTTACAGATACAGAAAGCGCGCTCAAGTTCGCTCAGTTCATACCAAGCCTCCGTACACATGTTGAGGCAGTCGTAGCGCAGTGTAACCAGCGGGTATTCAAACGACTTCCATGGAGATCAGATACCCGTATATAATAGCCGTTATCCCTTCCCTTTAACGTCACCACTACCTTCACTTCGCCCAAGTTTATCTGTCGGCACTATGGGTTCCCGACCTGGTCGGGCTCCCTCCAGAGCTGCTTCTGAACCAGTCCATAGCTATCACACTCGGTCCTGGTCAGTCGATAGCTCTGACAATCTCCGGCGGAGATCGTGCTCGCCTATTACTTCAACAGAGCTCCCACTTCTCTGCAACTGGCACTTCAACAACAAATTCCGTTCCTCCCGGGGATCCTCGTGGCCGTTCATGGTGAGTTCGAGTCACATTCAGTTACTATCTTTTCTTAAGTGTTCTGCCAGGGAAAGGTCAGATATTTTTTTCCTTCATCGGTGTTCAAGCACCAAACAGACCATACAGGAAACCAAATCTCGGTGGACGAAAGCGTTGTTCAGATGCTCTGTCTTGCTCCCGGTAGCTCTTTCAACGTCTCCGGATGATTTTATGCTCATATCACTTCAGGTTGGGTGCTAAAGCTCTAGAAGGCATAGGCTCCGGAGCCAAATTGTCTTTTTCAAGCTATTCTCACGACCGTAAAATGACCAGCATCGCAAACATAAAGCTCCCCGTCGGGGCCGTAGGTGTGGACCCTAGGCTCGTGGATGAGATAAATCATCAGCTGGACTTCTACGAAGATATGACTCGATGCCTGAAACCGCCCATCCGTCTTCTCGTACGTTGTACCCTTGTTGCTCGCTATACGCTGAGCTCACTGTTCGTTTGTCCCTAGAGCGAGATCCCTCCCGCTGACCGCTGAATCAAAGATCTACGAAAATACTTCTTCGAACAGATGAAGACCGTGTCTAAGCGCAATGAAGCTAGTGAACGGGACGGTGACGGCGACAGCGAAGTCGATCCGGACAGTGACAATGCTGATCTTGGACCCATTAAAGAGCTTGACCAAGAATTTGGGGAAATCATCGCCGGATCATTCTCCCATCTTCTTTGGGCCTCGGTAGGGGCTTATACGAAGCTCTTAGGAGGCAAAATCCATAACGAAGCTGAAGCGCGTCACGATTGGGATGCACTGCTTAACCTTGGGTTCGTAGCTCCTGATGAAGTCGCCTCTGCGAGATTAATGTGAGTATATCCATTTTAGGATTCAGGCGGAGTCTTCTCAGTTAAGATGATAGATTGGAGAGACCTCTGTCGCTTTCCAGTAATGTCGCCGTGGACCTATTTAAGTCTCCGGAACCACCGAACGCAAAACAATTCTTAGACTACGCAGATTCTTTGCGCCGGCTTTGTTTACGTGCTCGGGACATTCTGGAGCTGCTGGGGCGACCACTGCTGTCACCTATCTGTCTACAGGCAGAGTAGGCTGCCAACAGGGCCCTTGAGCATATGAAAGAAGTCAACAACCTCTTTGGATCTATGGATAATGCTGTCCGAACCATCATCAAACGCGCATGGCGGAGCCAAACTTTGGCATTTGTGACGCAATCTTGATGTTATCTGTGGACCTTCGCTGCAAAATTACAGAGCCTCTCATACGCCCGACAGATACCGTAAATTCTCTCCAGGCAGCCAAGTTAAAGATGCTGAGAGATGACAAAATCGAGTTGCAAGAAGATAATCAGACATCTATCCAGCAGAAGGCTCCTTCAACATCGAAAGGCCAGTCTAGAGGATCGAAGTCGGCCACCTCGTCACGTAGGAGCGATTTGGGCAGCATCACTGAGGAACACGACGGCTTGGAGCTGCTCGTGCAAAACAGAACGCCTGCTCAGAAGTTGTCTGGAGCGCCAGTGAACAAGGACCCCCCCGTCCTCGAATGTGCAGGCTGCTGTGAAAGAGAAAGACTTGCAAAATCCTTTTGCTGTGACCTGCTCGGAGACTTCTTTCGACGAACCGGAAAGACTTCCGATGGCCGTAATTGACATCCAAGAATTACTTACAAGACTCCTGCTCGCCGTGTTGGTCGCCGAATACAAGAAACCCACCACGTCGTATAAGAAAGCCCTATACCAAGTAAAGATGTATCTGGAGGCCTCAGTGAGATACCTGGCCAGCCTAGGTATCAAGAACCGGGCGGTATTTGGCCTGGCGACAAATGACGTCCAAGGTGCGATTCTGATAGCGTGGTTCTCCGAGATCACCGATGTGAGTACTTTCCAACAAAGTCTGACCAAGACTGACACTCGTTCACATAGACTGTTTACATTGTGGAGCGCAATCTGCGAACATTTAACATCTCGTCACCTATACAGGTGTATCACTTCATCACGGTTCTGCTTCGTCTTCGTCGAGACAGCGATACAAGACTCAAAGAACTGGTCGAGGGAGTAGTTGGAAAGGATGCCTTCGTGCAGACTAGTTGGAGTAAGACAGCGCAATATGAGCGTTATCCGGTCAAGGAAACCACTGATGAACCATGATATTGATTTCATTCTGAACTTTGTCGATGTCGTTTACTTGCTTTCGCTCTTTCACTGCTTTGCTATCCTTGTTATAGCTTATATTAAAATCACTGTTCAAGCTTCAAGCTGGCATGTAGAGTTTTTATGTCGAAATGTTCAAAAAGACCCCTCGATCTCGCAGAAAGCTTCCGTGACATACATATTACTTGATGTTCACGGTCGCCATCCCACGAGCATTGCTTCTCTCTTATCATGCCCGCTGAACAGTGATTGGACTAGTGCTCCAAGCTCCCAAATGCGATCTCGTCTGAGGACATTGGTATAATGGCCAATAAGGACCTTGAGGCGGCAATGGAAACGAACGGAATTCACAGAAATGGTAAAGGAACGGGACGGAATAGAAATGCCGCCGCCGCGCAAAGCTCAGATCAGTGGGAAAAAAAAGGAAAGGCTTGGAGGATGAGGTCGGGCAAAGGCGGGACTGAATAGAAACACCAACACCATGGTAAGCTCAGGCGAACGAGGCCTTCATTCCCCAAGAACGACTTTCCCACGGTAAGTTCAGGTTTGTATAATGGCCGAAATCCCATATACATAGGACCCGGCAAGGCTACAACGCAATAGTTCAATAATCGTACAACTTTACATTATATGCTACAAAGAGTCATGAAATTTGCCACTCGGAAACCAACTTAAAATTTTACAGGAATTGCGAAAAGATAAACCTACGCTGAAGTTTCCTCGTTAAAACCCCAAAGACCCTGTAGCAAATCCTTGTTCAACACATCGGCGATCTTAAGAACATCATTAGCAAGCTGGGTTTTCTTTGCTTGCATCTATCATTTCAAATGATGAGTGAATATAACGTCTAGCAGAATAAACTCTGCATACCTGAAGAACCTTGTCCTCAATTGTATTGGGAACGAGAAGCTTGTACACCTCGACAGGCTTTGTCTGGCCGATACGGTGCACTCGATTGAAAGCTTGTTCCTATGATTTAAATTGTAGCGTATGTTAGTCGTGAAAATGAAAAATAGCAGGTATGCGCACCTCGACGGCCGGATTCCACCACAGGTCCATGAAGATGACGTTATTGCATGCAACCAGATTCAGACCTGGAACGCCATCGTTGATAAGAAATTCTTTCACAATAGAGTGAAAGTGCTTACCCGTCCCACCAGCCATGAGTGATACCAGCATCACATCCTTATCAGATTCAGCTACAGTGATGTCTTGAATTGCGTTGTCCTTCCCTGCTTTGTTCATCCGCCCATCATCTGCCACTCAATCAGATTGCAGGTCACTCCCAAAGAAGGATTCGGTGCTCACACATGACCGACTTAAAGTTATGGCTATCAAGAACCGTCTTGAGACGGTCCAGCACACCTGTCCATCGTGAAAAAACGATTGTCTTTTCTTTGACTCCCGTCTGCTTGCTTCGCTCGCGTATCTTACGTAGAATCTTGATCATCTCGATCACCTTGGTAGGATACGGTTCAATGGGCGGAATATCGAGGACCTCGGGCTTAGACCTAACATGGCTGCGGAGGGTTTCTCGACGCGATGTTTCGTACCTGAAGTCGAAAGGACATAAGAGTTGGACGATAAGATAAATGAGCTGTGACACATACACGTCATCTCCAACCAGCTCATTGACATCAACCGGATTGATGTCATCTTGGACGCCGTCAACAAGAGCGCCATCATCGTCCTTCTCTTTGTCCTTCTCATCTGTATGATCCTACAGAACGTATCGGGGTAAGTGCAGGCTGTGAGATATCATAAATGAAACACTGTAGCGATGAACGAAAATGACAGACAGGACAGACCTTGCATCAACCGGAGCAATTTCGTCAAGGGACAGGTGATCGGCTGTACATATTTGCCCCAGACTATGAAATTGCCCTTTCGTTGTTCTACAGCATTGTATAATCGTTGTTCAGCATCGCCGAACAAGCACTCGACCGTCATAATCTTGATGGGGGGAAGCTTAACCCACAAGTACCGGTCTTTCTTGGTCCGTCGCAACATGACTTTGTATAAGTAGGCCTGAACAACGCATCAGTTACACCAACGCATTGTACTATTATTACGCTTACATGGAGGTCCTCCTTAAAACCAGGTGGCAGTTCCACTCCACGAGCAAGCCCAGGAGGAAGAGGCGGGGCTTGAGCCTTTTGTGATGGTGGTAACAGACTGAGGAGAGAATATATGTCCTGCAGCCTGTTCTGTCTGTGGCAAGAACATAAGCGTGTTTATGCATGAAAGAGGATGTGAATTACACAGGAGTGCCTGTCGCTGCCCAGACATAGCCGCATGACAACTCATTGCATGAAAGGTATCTTCTCGTTCCATTGTTATGTACGAACTGAGCTTCATCTAATATGGAAAATGGTTAGATATAAGTAAGGATAAAAGACTAGAATTGGAACGTACCCATAACAACTCTATTCCAATGCACTGCATAAGGTCCGGTCTTCGCTGTGTCGGCGATGGTGTACTTCTTGCCCTTGCCCTTTCCTTCTGCCTTGCAGAGTTTCACGTACTCCGATCCCAACGTATCGTAAGACGTGATAACAACGTCATAAGCACTCAGTTTGTAGGGATCTTAATTTGTGAGTAACTCGTCAGGTATGGGTACGCTCCGAGATAGCGGACAACAATACCTTGCTCTCTATCACTTCCATGATAGAGATAGTAGTTCAGCTTCTTAGAACCACCTACATGGAAACATTCCAGTTCCCATACGAGCATCACAGACGCCGGGCATACAACACTGACGTCGATAAGGTTGTGACCATCCTCAGAGGCAACAGGACGTACAGTGTGGGGCCTTGATATTCTGCTTCGGGATCCATCATATTATCAATGATCATTACTAGAACTTGGAGTGTCTTGCCGAATCTAAACCAAAGGTCGCTAAGTCAAAATAAATGAAGGAGTTAAGACCATACCCCATATCGTCGGCCAAGATTCCGCCACCATACTCTTTCTCGCACTGCTTCATCCAAACGCGAGATATTTCCTGATGGGACCGAAGGTCTATATTGAAGTCAGGGCGGAGTGGTTTGGTGTGCTTCGTCCACTTGGCCGGAATTGGAATGGATTGCGCCGCTGGCTCGGGTTTTTTCACTTGTGTACGCCTACTTGGGGGAGGCGTTGGAAAGGGAGCAGCTGGAGTCGTTACCCGACGCTGAGATGGTGAAGGCGAAGCCGTAGGTGCTGTTGATGGACGCGCAGGCACGAAACGTCCACTGGCTTTTCGTGAAGGACTCACAGGCGTCTGCAGACCGGTCGACGGGCGACTCTGAGGAATGGACAAAGATGGGACCTTAGGGTACTTGACATCGCCGATGGTCGACTTGTTGGTTGGGTCATGTTCGTCCCACTCCAAATTTGACGCGTTCACGCCGAAAACATTAGCTGACGGTCCATAACTTGAGGTCAGCTGTGACTTCAGTCCGAGAGAGCGTGGTGGTGTCGGATATGCTGGGCGTATATTGTCCCATTCGTCACCCACTTCAGCCTTTGTTAGAGTTTTCGCGCCTTTGAAAGAGGAAATCGGTGTGGCAAGAAATCCACCACCAAAGGAAGACGGGCTCGTCATGGGAGTTGGTAGATAAGAGGATGTAGCGGACGGTCTGCTCTCGACAGCGTTTTTCTTCAAGTTGACGCTGGCGGGTTTGGTGTCGAAGGTTGGCTGGGTCGACTGCGACAAGCATTGGCTGAGCCGCTCTGAAAACGTTGTCGTTGGTGATGGAAGCGCTCATTTTGGAGCTCCCTTGGTGCCCGTTACTTTACGAGCCCTTGCAGTCGTCGAGGAACGGTCCCGCGATGTCATGGTGATAATATTCTATAGGAAATCGGTCCGTCTTGAGTGACAGTAAGCTGAATGGGCTAAGAAAAAACGTACAGCTTAAAGAGTTGTTGTGGCAGGAAGAAAGGCTTGCAAGTACTCGTCGGTCACGTCAAGGCCTTAAGGTCTGCTTGTCACGATTTCCTATTGAGGGTTCCCTTGATATGCCATGCCAGGGAACACAATGGAGTCAAAGAAAGATAGGAAATGCGTCGTGCGAACTTCTTCGATCAGCCGGCCGCCTGACGGCCCGTGAGCCTTTTGTTTCGATCTGGCTTCGAATCTTGACTCGGAGTCAACTCTCAGTATTAGTGCTTCAAAAGCAGCGGCTCGATTGCTGTACAGGTTGTTGTTCTTGAAAACGTCTCGATAACTGTCATCTTGTTGAGCTTTTGATGCTCTGGGTAGGTGACCAACTTGAACAATTTCAACAGACAAGGAGAGATATTACATGGAGTTCATATACGAATCAAACCTAATTGTACATCCCACCTGAGTTGTCCTGAGAGAAGTGTGCCGTCGTTTCTTCCCTCATCTCCTCACCAAAGAAAGTTGACCAAAATTCTAAGTCCTGAAACATGTCCATATTCGTACTCTGGTCATCGAGTCCTCCTCCTTCTGCCTCAGGACCGAGAAAAATATTTGGACCCGCAGGTTCAGCTGAAGCCTCCCCCAGATAAATCTTCTCTGGATCCGATTCCCTCCGTCTCCCCATCCACGAAGCATGCATAGCAGCCATCAACACTGAACACCTCCTAGCAGCATGATCTGGGGAAACCGACGCATCGCAAAGCGCCTGTATACTCTGCTCATACAAAGCATCTCCACACCCGAGGAACTCTACCTTATTCTTATCCATCATTAACAATTTGGACCCGACGAGCAATCCTCCCGCGAACGACATCATAGTGAACAGGACGTCTGGCGTTGTTGAGAGGAGATTCTTATCAGATTTTAGAAGCGACACCAAGATAGCCTCCCCTATAGAGAAGCATTCTTTCGACCAGACTGGGATGATGTTGAGGCCATTTGGCTGAATCTCCAAGAACCATCTATGCGTCGTACTGGTGACATGCCTCGCTATGAAGATAGCGTGGTAGAGAACTAGAAGCCGGCAGCATTGGAGGAGGAGGAAAAGCATGTGGTAGTAGAACTGATCATGATTTGAGATCACTGAAGTGCGCTTTGATGAGTTTTGATTGGCGATAGAGAAAAGACGAATTCACCTGACAGCGGCGATATCAGTCTTGAGAGCCTATCCATGGCTGAGAGCGCGTTTGTTATTCCGTTGAACCAAGTTTCCATGTCTGCACGACTGGCAAACTGGACCATTAAACCCTGTTCTGTTGAATCGAAAATTTCTGCGAGTAGTCGTATCCGCAAATCACGTCCTTCAGATACGTTCGATGGTGATATAATGGGAAATATTGTCAAGTCGAAAGCCGACCGACTGGATAGAGATGTACGGCGTGTCCCCTACACACAACCTGAATATGTTGTAAACCAAAATTGGAGTAGGACGTTAGATACTCACATGGACTCTGTCGTAGACAATGTCAGCCACTGTAGTTGCGATCTGAAATGAGATATGTCGTTTGCTGCTTGACCAAGTACTTACCAATCTAGCTCTATTTAGAGCTTTCTCCAAGACGGCTTGATCGAAATCGCCTGGCAGTCTATCTCGCAGACTCGTTACAGTCGCAATCGCCTCACTCAATCGGAGATTCATGGCTATAGTAACAGCCATACCTATCAACATTCTGCCATCCCCACCACCCGTCGCGGAACCGCAGATGGGCATCCATAATGATAGGACGACGAGACCTTGTATGGTCTCTTCAGACTCAAACTTTTCAGGATTGAAGACTATTCTGGCGATAGTGTCTTCAGTCAAATTTTGGAGCCGGGGGGCGACAATGGATCGAGTGGAAGGATTAAGGTGACGCGACGCGATTGTGCAGCAAACGAGATCTAAAAATGGCGTAGGACCGTCTTGAACTAGATGGAAGTTTAGCCAAGGAGAATAATTGACCGAAAATCTGTGTGAGGATATTATTAACACTTCCGGAAAGGATAGAAGCCTATATCAAACTCGCACAAAGTAAGGAGGTGTTCGATTTCCACTTGGGTGAGAATGTTAGACAGAAGCTGGTTGTTCACCGTGACAGGCATTGACGGCTGTTCTTGCGAGGGTTGTCTTGCCAGTTCCTGCATTGCCAAGATGGGTGCTGACCAGTCAAGGTTTTGACGGACAAATGACCAGATTACGGGTCGCGGACGGTTTTCTCCGCCACCGGTATCGGATACTATACCCAGCAGCAGGAGGAGGGGGGCTTGTCTCAAGTTGCCTGGTATCTACTCCTAGAGCATAGGACAACCTGTGGCGACGATGTGTCCATATTCAAGTCAGAAGGCCTTGGAGATGATTCGGGTGTAGGACCAGATTTTTTTTGAGATCTCATAAGAGCAACCTAGCTTGAGAACATTGCAACGATGACATCGTACAGGACTGCGTTTGGAATCGAGAATTTCGCATCGTGTTTTATGCTTGCGACATGAGTCGCATGACTGGACTTTCGATCGTTTTCGGGGGGGCTGCGATGTGCGTGATGCGGCAACTTCAGGCATCATATGTATCCGAAAATTATTGTAGGGACGTCGAGACGGTTGGTGAATAGATTTCGGCAAGGAACTTCGGCGCCACGTGGACACTGACCATCCTTCCGGATTACGGCCCGGGCTTTTTTTTTCCCCTCCAAGTTACAACTTTCACTTCTACAATTACCTGCTTTCATTCTTGCGAGTTAATACACCACATCCAACATTTACACCTCTAGAGATACAACCAGTATGGCTTCTATGCTTCTCAGGGTCGAGGCCTTCCGGAGACTCCAACATGTTGGTTCTGCGTCCGCTCTAAGAATCGAGCTAGGAGATATGCTTTCACCGTCACCATCGAAAAAGTTAATAGACCTATTTGCGTCTGCTCTGTATCTGTGGCTCAAGGCTACACGAGTCCCCCTCTGACGTGCTCGTCCTTCAATGATCCACTCGAGAATACCCGGATGATCTGCGCTCTGGTTCGAATGGGGGTAAATTCACTCTTTTCGGCCACTCAGTCATTGGAGTCTATGATGCGTTTTGAACGTAAACGACTCTTTCGAAGACCATATTTCTTCTTTGCCTGACATCTCATTGTCACCCCTCCTACTGATTTGCCAGATCGGCCAAATTTTCGAACGCCTGCATATACATGCGTGCAATGGGGCCCTTCTCTTCTCCACTTGTTAGTCAAGCTGGACGAGTATAAAGTCTGTCACAGTCTATTGGACCCTCCTCAGCGTTCTAGTCTATCGTTTTCTCCTCCCTCTTACTTTTCAATGGTCTTCCTTAGTTCTTCTGCTCCTGTGTACCGCTAGCATTAGCAACGGTCATATCGTCGCTTCACGCAAGGCATGTACTGTCAAAATGTCCGTGCTTTCCGAAGCGTGTGGTCAAAGTGCTGAACGAGATATTCAGGGAGTTGCTGGCAATGACCAGAACGCTGCAGGACGCTGTCAATCCTCTCTTCATGCTTGAAGAAGACCAATGGTGGAGTACGTCAACGTTTACTTTTGATCATGCTATGATATTGATCTTATTTTCCAGTGATGCAACATTATTTTCAAACGTACGTATCAGATCTGTTTTCCACTTGTCGTTATATCCTGACCGAGGGCAGTGCGACGAACGACCTCCTCGAAGAATGATTTTCTTGAAATGTGAAGTGTTTCTTCTGAGATTTCTTGGCGCTTGTAGTAACCTGCGCCTCAGACCTGCAGGTGGATCGTTCACCGTGGAGCTGGCAACCAATCAGGCGTTCCACCCACTTTGTCTTACGACGGACGAATGGTCGGTACATTCGCCGATGGTCAAGAACATCCCGAATACAGTCAATACGTAGGTCCTGAAGCTCCTCCTTTGTTATCCTAGGACTTATTACCGGACCATAGCATGATACATGCATCACTTCTCCAAACTGTAGGCAGGGGTAATATCTCGCAGCCACCTCAACTCTGACGCTCTGTTTTCTCCCAGTGCATACCCAAAACCAATCGATGGCAGCAGGGGACTGCGTTTGCCATTTCTTATGAGGTATGAAAGTTTTATAATCTGTGACTGTCGAGTATATTAATCAGCTACTTTAGTCTGATCTTCGCAATGTCACGCCTGAAAACTTAGTGGTCTTCAGTGTTTCTCGAGAAGTCGTATATTCTGATATTCTGCTGGCTTCGCGCTTCTTTTTGAACATGAATCAGGACCCCCATGGATCGTATTGCTATTTATGATGCGCCCAAAAGCGCTACCCGCGTGCCCACCCGGCGGATGTACTTGCGCTGTAGGTTGAACCACACATCATCCGTATTTGACATCCTAATAATGTGTCATCAACAGTGGGTTGGGTACGTTGGTTGACACATCATTGCTACATGTACATGTTCTCATCCGAATTCATCCACACTGACAGGTTACCCAACGGGTAAGAGATTTTTATCCCCCTTTGTTCCGGCACCTCTGACCTTCATTGTCACGGAGCAGCTGCGGTGAACCCAACATGTATATGCTCCCTTACAAGTGCACGGTAACGGGCGCTATTAGCACGATTCCTGTGGCGAAGGGCAAACCTCCAATTTGGTGCGAAGACGATCGGTCGAAGTGTGTCTCTGGTCCTAAGCAGATGCTCTACTGGCATCAAGCTGAAGGAAACAACGTCGAAGTCTCTGGTTACGACCTATCGGGCAGTCCAAAATCGCCAGGGTATAATACGAAATGTGGCTTTTCTCCTGGTGTGTAGCTTTCGGATATCTATGCTTGTCTAAGTTGTCGATTTTCTTCGATCCCCTCCAGGTGCGCAAAACGATATCTTTGGACGAGGACATCGGGGAGTGTTTAAGAAGGATGAATGATGACAGACGGAGAAGTTTCCATGAAACAATGTAATATATAACCTCTTGAATGTAGAGAAAATACTCATGCTTGAGTATGTGACATGCAATCTCGGAATCTCATAATGTATTCCTGAGTGATAAATCCCGACATTCGTGACTCCGTCTGCTCCGAGTAAATAGCGCACGGTATGTAGCTCAAGCGAAACCTTTGGACCATGGCAGCCTAGGAACCAACAGAACATTTCTCCGTCGCCCGCCACAGGCGGAGTGTCTATAAGAAGTGCGATACGTCATCCCGCCTTAAATGTTATCTAAAACGATAATGACGTCCCATACGTCATCTTTTTCGGTGAAAGAAGGGGGACTGGCATGATCTGACGTTGCTTACGAGCACATTATCGGGGAGACTACTCATTTGCTCCCTGCCCGGATAGAAAGTTTACTGGATAATCTACGGCTGGCGCATAAATAGATCAGAAATACGACAGCACTAATGT
>JAUDZF010000273.1:0-28233 GCA_030407055.1 Armillaria mellea
CGGTATTCGTGTGTCGTTCTTCCTGAGCGCGTAGCAGTGTATTTCCCCCACCGTCAGGTAGTATCGTCAACACTTGCGAATCCGGTACCTGTCTTCACAGACGTTGATGGAAAAAATCTAGGAGCACCGACAAATATACACTTGCCCATCTTTCCTTATGGATGGATTCTCAGATGGCGTGGCGTATGTCTACCATTATAGCCTGTATGTCCCGGAATCTGACATTTTATATAGGATATGTTCACTGCCATCGCCGAACCTGGCCACAGAGTCGAAAGTAAATCCAGGGCTACCAAAGGAGGATTCCTTTTTGCCGTCATCCCCTGAACGTAAGTCTCAGCTCTATGTTACAGAACGTCTTGCTGATATGTCCATTTTAGGTATCGCACTCTTCGTTTGGGACCCTTGCAAACCGTAAATGTAGGCTTTGATAAGGCTCCCTTTACGCATCGGTTTTATATCTCTTTCGAGGGCGATCTACCGCCTGATCACGGCGACTTGATGGCCCTTTCTCCCCATACGATGGTGGGTCCGTAACTGACGATCAACCCGGCTTTACTGCATTACCCAGCATTTCGGCGGTCGCTATCCTTCGACATCAAAATATGGAATGGCGATCAGTATGTACGCAACACGATGGAATCTCAGGACGAGGAGATGAGGAATACCTTCGCAAGCCGCACCACCCCGAGGCAGGAAGGCGGCGATGGTCATCGATTTCAAGCTTGTGTCGACGATGTTATAGGGTAAGATTGTTGTTGTTATGCGGGGACACGGGTTTAATCTTTTCTTCGAGTTAAGAACTTCCTGACTCGTGCTTCTTCCGCATCACATATGCCACCGCGAAGATGACGCTAGCCGATTCCCATCTCGTGTCTGTATGAGCTCCCTGCGCAGACTATACTGGGACAAATGTGCCGTATTGAGGATGTTGTCGGCAAGCGCCTACAAAGTATCCTGCCTGCCTACGGCTTCTCTGGTAAGAAGTCTGGTTCGATTCCAGTCGAGGACGATCAGACTTCATTCTTCGAACTCGTCCTCGCTGGCATGCTTCCGTCTCTCGGGAAGCGAACGCCGAAGCCACACGTTTCGCATCTCTCACCTTCATTCCGTTCTTGACAGTGAATATTATTTATGCTATCCTTCGAGCGCAAAACCAGATAAGGAGCGGACGTGCGGAATATCTATTCCTTCGAATGATAATATCTGTTACGACATACGTCTTTGTGTGGCGTTCGACAACGTCCAGGAGTGAGCGTCCAATGTGATCTGTACAGCCTGCATGTTTACTATCTCGATGAGTTGTCAGCGGAAGTTGGGGTTAGATGAATTCCGCGCACAGATTTAAATCTATGCGTTGACGTTAGTCGATGGGGGAGAAGCACGAGTGCTATAGGATTGGCGAACCTTTGTGGAGGGGTAGATAGGGCAGTGGTTCGAGCAGGTTTGAGCTCTTCTGTGAAGCTCAGGGTAGATAGCGGAAATCGATCAGTATTGCGGTGCGATTGAGTTCTGATGTCGAAGCTCAATGAAGTAATCCGAAGATGTGATGATGTGAAATGTTATGAGTCTGATGGCCGTTCTCGGCAGTGATGGCGACTATTCGATGGTTCTGGTTGCTGTGTTGTGCGTGAGTGACTTAATTGTGACTCACGTGAGATGTCCGAATAGTTATTCAGAGGTACTCAAGTAAAGTTGATTGTAAACTGTAATGGGTAAAAGCTGTCTCTTTATTTTCTGGTGAGGATTTATATACTGTATTTCTAACTACGTGTCAAGGACGTGTCGCCACGTGTACTTGATTTAGATGATGTGTCGCTTCGTGGCATGACGTGGAATTCCTGCCGGTCCGATACCGGGCCTGACAGAGTCTGCACCGATATGTAGATGTGACGGCTATCCCCCAGCAACCGCCACCCTCAACAACATTTTCCTCCACAGCCCCGTCGCTGTCGCCTGCACCTGGGTATCCTCCATCGAACTGGTATGCCACGTATATCGTCGCTATCTCCACCCTCCAAGGTCTAAGCTGGTTATTGAGTCAGCTCAACTAGACCTGACTTGGGCGGTTGTGAGAAATCCGGAGCTCACCAGGGTGTCACCATGCATTATGGACCGAACTTGACTTTAGCAATCACGTCACTACGGGATTCGAGAAACCATTCGAAGATTGGGACATCTATGTGGCATCAAGGCGAATGAGGTGTGCGTTATGATTCTCTGTTCACTACCGTCTATTGACTACAGCCTATAGACATCCGCAGGCATGAATTTGGACGTGAAGATCCTGCTGATGATACATACAAGGCGCAGGGACTTTGCTGGTTGGTGAGAACAACGGAGACTCGCGGTTAGGCTACGTCATCCGAAATTTGCGTACAAACCGGTTCCCGAACGCCTTCCTTTTGCCCAAGGTATGAATAGACGCTTCGATTTCTGATGTATCTATGAACAAGAATACTGAAATTGAGCGTATTTCTACGTTTTTGCGTGTTTGATGTAAGCGACAAAGACAACCACCGACACTTTGGTATCACCGGCCATATATTTATGATCGTTCATACGCAGAGATGCGGCTGTCGCCCAGTTTTCTATTTCGTGTTTCAATGCTAAGACACTTTCTTGCCCATGCCAAGAAGGACAAGGATCTACCATGTGCACGAATAAGAATGGTTACCAAAGACGCACGAACTAAACGTACCTTTTCTCCACTCACGTTGTATGGTACTTGAGCGGGATGGTTCTGAACGCATCCCATGACTTTAAGGATGCTTGCTGTTGAACAGGACGCCAGGACCAAAGTCATGAAAGTCGCTCCCGATTGGATCCCTTTGCAGTGCTGTCCCTCCGCGGGTTCGTCGGGCGGAGAAAGCTGGCTTCTCCTATTTTTAGTCCCGTCGCGGAGAGCTGGCTTCAAAATGCACATAAAATTTAATGATGAGCAGTATACACGCTCCCGAGACACCGTAGCGTTTAACTCCAGCCCGTCACTTGCGTCTTCTCACCAAGCACACCCGCCAGAAAAGTCACACTCATCTTGACAACACCGTCCATCATACGCAAAATAACACCGCCCGCCGTCCAGTACTTGGCGGGAGGATAACATCCTGGCCATAGCGCTGGTCAGTGATAACGGAGACGAGTTTCCCAACGGGACGTGCGAGCGTGCGCTCGACAAGAGGAAGGTATGCTGGGACGTTGGGTTATGGGGAACCATATGTCGATGCCCTCTAAAGACGATGCCTAGGCTGCGAGGGGGTCACAGCGTGTTAAAGGGGCCGTTGCGTCGACATGCGTGAGCGAGACGATGATGGGAGAGGCAGCTTCAAGAGGCGATGATGGAAGGATTGATGAAGGCGTGCCTGGTTGGACGATTCGGATGGCTTCAAAAAACACGCTTGTAGGCGATATTAATTCCTTTGAGAACGAATGCATGCTCCAGACATGCTGTCATTTGAGACGGAGGCAGCACTCGACGGGATGCACTCGCTGCCCGCGTGCTCGATATCAATCAAAGTATGATAGATAACAGGCCGTGCGGAGTTTTCGTCACCAGCAGCAGTCACGGTCAAATCCTGGAAGAAACATCAAGCCTCGGAATAAAGAAGAAAAGGACTGAACGTACCAGCAATTCTTGACCTTGAAGTAGATAATCAGACAATCCATGCGTTTTACTCGTTGTGGGGTATACTGGCGGCGAGATCGGATCGATGAGAAGCTACGAGCCAAAGATAGATAGCAGACGTACATAAGCAAGACCCCCTCAGTGGAAAAGGACCAGCATAAATCGCGATGGTCTTTTCTCCCTGCTTTTTGGCAGAAAAGGTCTTCACTATCGTCGTCCGTGCGGACTCGGAAGTGCCGATGATGTCACCATCCGAGTGGGGCATTGGCTGACGCAGCTAAAGATGAGAGTCTGGATAGATAGTAGGACCTAGGAAGTAACTCACAGCCACTTTTGTCATCCTACTTCACCAAGTCGTGCCTCTCGTCGCTTTGGTTCGGAACATCCAGTCAACAGAGTCTGGAGAGCATTCTATCAGAGAAATTACCGGCACTCCAAAGCCTATCATGGACCGTGAACCCGAAATCGTCACCGAACGTTCTTTATACGCGGTCGGGAATAGCGTGGTCACCTTGAAATTTTGCATACCAAGTCTCGGAGTAGGGAGAGGGAGGGCTGCAGCGGAATATCACTGTGTCTAATCTATACCATTTTCAGAATGTTGCAAAGAATTGAGAGAAAAGTACACACCAGATCCATGGCCGTGGGTGCTCAAACATCCCGGGGAGACTTCATAAACCTGTAGTAGGAAAGGGAATGCAGGAATCGTCCTTCCCATCTGCGCTAACCTCGCGTGACAATCTGCAGACACCCAATGCGATAAATTAACGACCAAAAAAGTCTGAAAGGGTAGGACAATGTGTGTCCAGGTTCGATGCCCAGGAAGCGGAAGCAGGATGAAAAGCAGCTTCATGTCCCAGATATGATGAGGTTGCTCTGTATCCTCCTAAAGGCCCTCGCGGTCGCGTCGTGATAAACAAGAAGAAAAGAGGCACGCTTGGAATAGCAAATTCGCATCCATTTTGGGATTCCCGGTCTCCGGGTCGTTTTTTTCCGTGGCCATCTTACTAGCACGTTTTGCGATCTGGATCTCCCTCGGACCTCTCCCGTTCTTTCGATTCGTAACATGCATTCCGTCAGCCATGGTTGCCGTAACTAATTCCACGCGTTTCTCTGTAATAGACACCCCGACTTCTTTCTACCGGTGTTCTTACTGCCCAAGGTAGCCGAAGTCGTCACCATTCTGAGTGTCATACCATCTCGAAATAGAACCCCAATATTCACCTGTTTGCGCTTATTGAAATCAACCCGCGTATGGCATGGAGACGCAGAATCTAGAATTTGGCGGCACTTACTTGACTTTGGGGGAGAAGCCACGTTTGAACGACCGCCATAAAATAAATTTCTCTAGTTCGAATCTGGGCCTTGGATGAAATTTTCATGCTCAGAGGTTGCAAAGTCCCAGCATTAAGCGCCCACCAGTACCATGTGTGTGACCACATTGCCCCGGGAAGCACAATCTAACCGATGGCTTGACCTTGGTATTCTGTTGATTAGGTTCAAAGATCTCTATCACTAACTAGCCATCAGCAATGTTTGGGCGTCTAACGTTCGGCAGTGCGGCTGATAGGAACATAGTCTGCCAATCAGCACGCTTCATATTTTTGCCTCGCTTATTTCTTACTACGAGGACAGCACGATTGAAACCTCTCTTCGTGTAATCACACCTACTTAAGAACGATAGTACGTCGGATGTGCAATACTCTTTGAACAAAGAAACTGATAAAGACGTAGAAGTCGGCTTTGCAATGTTGTCCGATGGGAACGAAGAAACTTATAAGCCTGAAGCAGTCCATCGCATGTCTTTCATACACTTTTCCTCAGAGAGTATTGAAACTTATGTGGCGTCCGAGGGGATTGATATGGGCCAAGAAGCTTATGTGGGCAAGAAAAACTCAAAGGTAAGCACGTAAAGCATGCCCAGAAGTCAGGAAATGACACGTGAGTAGATATACAAGCATCTCCGAGAGGTCACGCTCTCTGCCTCTGACAAAAATGGTCATGTGGAATCAGACAGTTTAGTTCTCCATCAACGGTCATATACTGGTAGAGTACTACCCTCCGCCGTGGCAAACAGACTCTGCTCTGGCTTAGGTGTTGATGGAATGTTGGAGATTCTCAACTCCCCGGTCCGTACCCCGGAAAGTCCCCTATACAAGGCATGCGAGTACTTTATCGCTAAAAACTACGACGTTGGTAATGCGTATGCCCACTTGCGCCGCCATCCAAACGACTTCGATATTGATGGACATGTCACGGAAGTGCACCTTTCTGATAAACGAATGCGAGCTGGTCTGCTAGAGGACGGAAGCATTAACAAGCATGCCTCCCCTCGGCGCGTCTGGGATCTGCATGCGAATCGGGTGGTGCCGTACTGGGTTGCCGACGAAGATCCGTGGGCGATATCGCATGCATGGGTGGCGGACAAGGACCTCAAGCGAGAGATGACGGTCATAAATGGATATCAATGGCCCGTGCCGGTGCCCAAAGATGCCGACCTTGATCTCATTCGGATTGAGATGCTGAACCTCAGCGCGGAGTACGTCTGGTTGGATGTTCTATGTTTGAGGCAGGCGGGTCGGGGAGAGGATCCACGGAGGCATATAGGCAACAGAAAGTGGAGACGTAGGGAGGCTCTGTGCAAGGAGGAGTGGAAATCCGATGTGCCCACCATCGGGTGGGTTTATGCAAGGGCTGGGAACCGGGTCATTTGCTACTTGAGCGGGCTGGGACTCCCACTGAGCTTCAAAACGGCTGATGACTTCGACGATGAGCGATGCTGGTTCAATCGAGTGTGGACGCTACAGGAGATCCCTCAGAATCCATGCATTGCTGGGGAGACTTGCGACAATGGCGACGTCGATGACCGGTTTATGACAATCGATATGCGAAGGAGAATGCATGATCAGCTAGCATCTCTAGGGGAGATGGAGCGGGGGAGAAAACAGGGAGCCTCGATATTTGTCTTCCTATTGCACATGCAGAAACGAAAATCGACGAAAGCTGTGGATAAAATCGCTGCGCTGGTATACCTCTTCCACTCGAAGTACATCCAGATATACGATGCTGGCCAGTCAGAAGAGGAGGCCTGGACAAGACTTGTGAATGTCTCAGTGGATTGGTTTCGTGGAGAACTTTTCTTCTTATACCCTGAAGCTGGGAACGGAACTAAAGTCTGGCGACCCTCATGGTGGCAGGTAATGGAGGAGAAAGTTCCTGACCCGAGCCACGATCTTGGGCCATTATTCCCACAGGTTTATTGGGCAGAGAGCCATGTTGACTTCTATGATGGACCCCGTATTGATTCATGCAGAGTGCGAGGATTGGCTGACACATCGGATGATCCACGATACGGAGAGTTGGATGTCCGAAATAGATCCGGAGTGGTGTGTAGCTTTAAAATTGTTGCTGACCACGCATACCCGATAGATGATGGCTGGTATACTGTCGTATGCGCTACCATGTATTGGCAATCTCCGAGTATAGGAGGAATGTTCTTCGCCGTTGGGAAAATAGAGGAACCTGAGGGGAAATTTAGGAAAGTGTCAGTGCTCCGGATGGTGGACGTTGAAGAAGTAGAGAGATTCAAGCACCTTGACGTCTTCCTGTGGATTATAACATATCTTCTCTGACATGTTTATTGAATTGTATTTGACATCCGTTTCTATCTTTTCTCTTGCTCAGTTACTCCATATAACATTGCTATTATCACTACGGTTTTTGATGTAATACTTCGTAATTTCCCCTTGTGATTACGGTGAGTTATTATGATTGTATTTACTAAAGATGGACCTCGGCCAACAGAAATATCTTTCTGAGGTCAGTCTGACCACAACGAAACCCCGACTGAGCCACAAAATTAGAAAAAGGATCATGAGAGCGACTCGATGCACCTGATATATGGTCGAGCACGAGGGCATGCCATCTGGATCTCGCAGCTTAAAACTTTATGATAGAACCCTTTGCAGGAACCTCTGCTGTCTTCTGCACACATCAAAACTGCGTTCATAGTCACGTTGCCAGATCTATCTCGCATAGCAAGAACATCCAAGTGGGGTGGAAAATCACGCTACCATAGATAATAATATCAAAAATAGATACGTTTTCCGAGTGCTAATACTCAAAACCGTCAGTTCGGATAGCCCCTTTCTCAACACCGACTGTGACCAGCCCTTCAACAATGTTTTCACAATATGACTCTGGCTCACATACAAACACATCACTCCCTATCAAGTCCTCCCGATGATCAATGAGATACCCAAACGTTAGACGACCTTGATGGACTGTGACGTTCTTGGCTTTTGTTTGCTTGGCTTCCAGGACAGCTTCATCACTAAAAATGCACGCCACTGGCTTCTCAGCCACCTTCCGAATCAATGACAGAAGGATATTCAGCTCCCTCGTAGACCGATATTCGAACATGGTTGAATACTGATACGACCTCAACAAAAGCTGCTTTTAAAACACCAATTTTTGACCTTTCCTCTCACCTGGCGAATTCTGAGGAGCTAAACACGAGGGGGGCCGGGGTGAGCACAGCGCAAGCTTTCTCCCTTATACAAATATTCCAGAGGTCCGAGGGAAAAAACGGGTCTGACGACTTGCCGATGACCGGGAATCCCAACTTGGATGCGAATTTGATATTTGAAAATTGCCTCTTTCTTCTCGTTTATCACGACGCGACTTGGACACGTCAACGACCTTAAGAGGATACGGAGCAACATCGTACTGTTTGGGTGACCGACCTGCCTTTCATCCATGGGCACCGTAATTATTTACTCCACAGTCGAGATTTGCTAGTATGTTCACTGTCTTCTTCTTCCTTCTTCCGACTCCTGATGTGTCTTCCAGGATTTGACCACGACTGCTGCTGGCGATGAGAACTCTGCGCAGCCTGGTAGCTATCAGAGTCGGGTTGATATCGAGTACGTGGTCGTGGCGAGTGCATCACGTCGAGCACTGCGTCCGTGGCAAATGGCAGCATCTCCGGAACATTTGATTCGTTGTCAAAGATCTGCAAGCATATACCGAAGAGTCAACTACTTTGCGGCGATGTCATCACAACCTGATTCTCCTCCCACGTCGAGATGGAGTTGCGTGGCAGATGAGTTGTGTTCATTCGTCGGATGGAAACATCCGACTGTTGGCACGTCGACTTTCCGGTCCATGTTTCGCAGAGCTTCCCTCCCAATAATGACACCTACTCTGTATCTCGATCACGCCGGAACTCGTATCCGTGTGTGAAAACCATCACTTTCTTCATATCCTCCTCATCCACCTATCCCACGCACCACCCGATTCGCATACATATCCACAACACGCCGACGGGGTGCTTTCTTGATATTTATGCTGTGCTCGAGAAAATCTTGTCATTGTATCGATGTTGAGCACAAAGTACTCGCATGCGCTTTAGACAAGAGTGCCTGGGGTGCGGAATCGGGCGAGATCTCACGACCATCTGGCCCGGCGCAGGGAACGTTGGTGACAGAGGAAGGCAAAACTCTACCGAAGGATTGTTGCTTCAACATGTTTCGCTGTTACACCTCGGCTCATCCCGGAAAGCCGTAGACGATACTCACGACACGTCTCTTGATGATGAACCACCACTATCAAGGCCTCAGTACAATCAACTGGTACACATATTTTATTTTCAGGTCGCTGATACTTGTTCAGAGCGTATCTGAAAATCGTTTGAATGCTAGACGATGATATCGTTTCGGTAAGCCGCACGTCTTTTCCTTCCCGTACACTTTTCTCATGCGCCACACTACTAGGTCATCTTATTAAGGCAACGAAAGCTAAAAGCTGGAATAAGTATGTACTGTTGGCCGAACTAGAGAATTTCATTTTATGGCGGTCGTTCAAACGTGGCTTCTCATTGTCCCCCAAGTCAAATAAGTGCCGCCAAATCCTAGATTCTGCGTCTCCATGCCATACATGGGTTGATTTCGATAAGTGCAAGCAGGTAAATAATGGGGCTCTATTTTGAGACCGGTATGACGCTCAGAATGGTGACGACTTCGGCTACCTTGGGCAGTAAGAACACCGGTAGAAAGAAGTCGGGGTGTCTATTACAGAGAAATCACGTGCAATTAGTTACAGCAAAGAGATTCCTTGGTTTACGGAGACTACCAAGAGAATGGAGAAACGAATGCGTGATACGAATCGAAAGAATGGGAAAAGATATGCTAGAGGTCCGAGGGAGATCCAGATCGGCGAGTAGATGGGAAAAGACGGCCCGAAGACCGGGAATCCCCAAAATGGATGTGAATTTGCTATTCGAAGTGTGTCTCTTTTCTTCTTGTTTATCACGACACGTCCGCGACGACCTTTAGGAACAAACAGAGCAACATCATACTATCTGGGACATGAACCTTCTTTTCATCCTGCTTCCATTTCTTGGGCATCTAACCTGGCACACACATTGTCCTACTCTTTCACAGACTTTTTTGGTCGTCAATTTATCGTATTCGGTGTCTGCAGATTGTCACGCGAGGTTGGTACGGATGGGAAGGACAATTTCTGCACTCCCTGTCCTACTAGGAGTTTGCAAAGTCTTTCCAGGATGTTTGAGTACCCCCGGCCGTGGATCTGGTGCATACTTTTCTCTCAATTATTTGCGACGTTCTGAAAATGGTATAGGTCGGACACAACGCTATTCCTCTGCGGTCCTCCCTCTCGCTACTCCGAGACTTGGTATGCAAAATTTCAAGGCGGCCACGCTATGACGACCGCGTTCGGCGACGATTTCGGGTTCACGGGCCATGATAGGCTTTGGAGTCCCAGTAATTTCTTTGATAGAATGCTCTCCAGACTCTGTTGACTGGATGTTCCGAACCAAAGCGACGAGAGGCACGACTTGGTGAAGTAGGATGACAAAAGTGGCTGTGAGTTACTTCCTAGTTCCTACTATCTATCCAGACTCTCATCTTTAGCTGCGTCAGCCAATGCCCCACTCGGATGGTGACATCATCGGCACTTCCGAGTCCGCACGGACGACGATAGTGAAGACATTTTCTGCCAAAAAGCAGGGAGAAAAGACCATCGCGATTTATGCTGGTCCTGTTCCACTGAGGGGGTCTTGCTTATGTACGTCTGCTATCTATCTTTGGCACGTAGCTTCTCATCGATCCGATCTCGCCGCCAGTATACCCCACAACGAGTAAAACGCACAGATTACGTAATTATCTACTTCAAGGTCAAGATTTGCTGGTACGTTTACAGTTCTCTTCTTCTTTCTTCCAAGGCTTGATGTTTCTTCCAGGATTTGACCATGACTGCTGCTGGCGATGAAAACTTCGCACGGCCTGTTATCTATCATACTTTGATTGATATCAAGCACGTGGGCAGCGAGTGCATCCCGTCGAGTGCTGCCTCCGCCTCAAATGACAACATGCCCAGAGCATTGCATTCGTTCTCAAAGGAATGATTATCGCCTACAAGCGTGTTTTCTGAAGCCATCCGAATCGTCCAACCAGGCACGCCCCCTCAATCCTTCCATCATCTCCTCTTGGAGCTGCCTCTCCTACCATCGTCTCGCTCATGCATGTCGACGCAACGGCCCCTCCCACAATGTTTGTCGATTATCCGCTGTGACCCTCTCGCGGCCTAGGGGGCCGCATCATTTTCGGAGGGCATCGACATATGGTTCCCCATAACCCAACGTCCCGGCATAACTTCCACCTATTGAGCACATGCTCGCACGTCCTGTAGGGAAACTCGTCTCCGTTATTATTGACCAGCACTATCGCCGGGATGTTATCCTCCCGCGAAGTACTGGATGGGGGGCGGTGGTATTTTGTGTATCATGGACGGTGGAACCGTATTGTTAGGTCCAAGAGAGAGGAGGAGGCAACGCTAGTGATAGTCGCAGGTGAAGCTACGAACAAGCGGGACACTACGGATATTATGCACGTGATTACGGAGGGACCGGACCGTGCCAACGCTCCCAACGGTGCTGTCAGGATGAGTGGGATTTGCTGGCGGGCGTGTTTAGTGAGAAGGCGCATCGGGGCCACGTATACTGCTCATCATTAAATTGTGTGTGCATGTTTAATGTATACACCATTCTTTATTGCCAGCTCTCCACGACGGGGGTTCTCTGACACGTCAGCCGGATCCTCATCCTGACGGCGTGGACTAGAAATAGGACAAGCCATCTTTTCCCCGCCCGAGGAACCCGCGGAGGGACATTACTGCAAAGGAATCCAATCGGGAGCGACTTTCATGAGTTCGGTCCTGGCGTCCTCTTCAACAGCAAGGATTCTTAAAGTCATGGGCTGCTTTGAACGTTAGTGGTTAGCGGCAGAACCAGCCCGCTCAAGTACCACAACGTGAGTGGAGAAAAAGTACGTTTAGTTGGTGCGTCTTCAGTAACTGTTCTTATTCGTGCACATCTTGGATACTCGTCCTTCTCGCATAGGCAAGAAAGTGTCTATTACTGGGCTGGTTCGCGATACCGATGTTGTACTGATGCGCGTCGTGCTTAGAAAGGCTCCACGATCGAAGGACATCCAGTCGTCCATTCCAGTAGGTTACATCCACAAGGTCTCTTTTTCTCCACTCTTAATATCATTCGCAGACTGCGCTGCGTCCAGAACGCTATCATCTATTAGCAGAATTACATTTGGAGAGGAAATTTTTCACGTGGTAGCGCTTCACCTTCTCAGGTTGATTTGTTTCTCAGCTGTGTTTTTGAAGGCCGACTACAAGGATTTACTGCAAGCGTATACGCTTTGTGTCCCAGTATGTCCATCGTCTTCGTTGCATCTACCCGGGTCTGACGCCTCATGTAGTGTATGACCCCGGCAACGTTTGATCATCCTCTCAGTCACTATGTGATGGACGCCATGATTTTGACAGGCTATGGATTTGTCTGGGAGGGTCAGCGTTGTGGTGGTCAAATCATCGTTCCCTTGATTGTGGCGCTGGATTCATTGATTTGACCATGGGCATTGATTCTCGCTGACCCAGATGGCAAGCATCACTTATCTTGACACTGCGGTGCGGTGGTTCAATGCGACAGTGATGTGTTCATCATCCACACTGGAGAAGCTAGGGAAAGAGGCAGCTGTTGGTCGAGAGTTCTCGATACATAGGCAGAAAATATGTTGAAAAAGAGTAAGAGCAGCGGATAATAATTCGATGATCATGTCGACAACACGATCAGTTATTTGTTCCTATGTCATAACGGCGTATCTAATTCTTTCGCTAGGCAAATACATACCTATCCGATAGCTTATAAGGTCGCATGGCTGACAAACAGTCTCTTGCGATAAACGCCGTGTTCTATAACACTCATGGTATCTGCTCCCCGGGCTTTGTGATATGAGAGTCGTTCCACTATGTGCACCGCAATCGAAGATGATGGGAGATATTTACGTCGGTAGGAACATCCCTGTGACAGCCGACCTGGACTCATTCTCATTTGACCGCTTCGTTGGAACGGCACAATTTCTTCCCGGCCTTTTTTTTTTTGCCATTTCTCTGTCTTTACCATGATCACATCAGCGAACGAGAGAGAATACCCCGTGCGTCTTGATCTTCCAATCGAGCGGACAGCCATACACCCACAAAAACAGTGTTTCTTCGACATAAATGGAAGAGGCGGCCATACCTGTATGTTCCGTATAGTCTACCAGCACGTATCTTGTCGAAGAATCGCGCCTCTCGTTTGGTTCAGCGACGAATCACCAGCAACAGCTACTCTTAAGTGTTTTATCGCTCGCAGTTTGACTGGACATCGGTATATAACAGTTCCTTCAGCATTGGAATGCATGTCGAACAATTGGGTTTCTATCACGCTGTTGTCCTTGTGGCAAGATGTAAGTGTCTGTACTCCCAGCGGCTATTTCTGTTTGAGCTCAACACAAGCTCCGTTTCCTTCGGTCCTTCCGGATATTGTCATCAACAACGACGGTGAAAGCGTAATCGAGAGTAGACGAAGGCAGATTCGGGCCGGATCAATTCCGGAGAATGATTTCCTCTCAGGCAGATCAGCGGCAAAGGAGGATTGTAGGACTTCCGAATGTGTGGTGGCAAGACCGCCAGATCTCACGAGTCTCATAAAAGGTTAATAGTTCAAGTTTGATCAGCGAATCGTTATTTCTATATCCAGGTTAGCAGCATCACGGCAATTTCGTCCTAAAAATACCTCCCAAGCCTATGTTAGAATCCGAACTCCGGAGGCGGTATTATCCAAAGCGCCTCTGGCGGAATGACTTTTCAAAACACGTAGATATGACTCAGTGGAACGTCCACGCGTAGAAAGGTATACAGCTTGTTGGAATATGGCAATCCGGCATCATGCCGAAGATGCTGATTAAGAAAGAAGATATAGGAAAAGTATAGAAGATTCTAGTAGATAGTCTTTTAGTATATAAGTAGGTACTGTAGTGTACATCCTCATGCGTTTGCAGAGCTCAGCCAAGCGCAATACTACTGGCTCGACACAGCGCGTGTACATATGGAAGATGAACTGATCCCCCATATCACAACACAGCTTTCAGTGGAGAGACAGCTGGTATATGTTCATGATAGGCGATATCACAGACAATGTGTAGACCGTACTTCGGATGTACTGGTGTTGAGTACAATGAAGAGACAGCGATAGCAAAATCAAGATAAAATAAGCTCCGAAAGTTCTCATGACCACATTTTTGGGCCCAAGGTGAAGAGGACACTGCTGTAAAAATGGACGAAGATACGCACCATAGTCCCTTATCAGATCGCATACTTCAGGCGCATCAGAGCTATTGATATGGCCATGAGAGATCCAGATACTGTTGTACTACCCGGCACATCATCGCCTTCGTCGCCGGTGGTGGTGGTTCATCATCAGGAAGCAAGGCCCGGATATGAAATTGAAAGTGACATCAATTTTGGATTCCGGACGCTTGGGCTGTGTTTTACCATTGCCAGTCTTGCTCGTTCCACCGACGAGGTTCAACTATGACGAATCGAGAGTGAAGAGTGCCTCAGCGACAAATAAAATTCTCGCTCGGACGCTGAAAAATCTCACGTCCAAGGAACACCGGACATAGTATGTACCAACATTTCTTTCCGTTCATGGAAAGGAAACGATTCTGAATATCTGCAAAGTCAACCCTATTTGCTCTTACGCTCCCCTCCACTCGTCACTGGTACTCCTATGCTGCTACCCAAGCGCTGTACCTATCTCTTCAGAGCCTCTGCTTTGCATTCGCATACCGCATCTATGAAAGGGTTACGCCATAATCAAGCCCCTCTTTACAAAAATCAGGGATCGGCTTCGACGAGCTCGTCAAGGACATCGGTCGCTGATTATTGGCACATGCATAGTAACGTGCCACGCTAGGCATAGTGGGTCCCATCTTCTCGATGTCCCAATACTTTCAATGCGCCGTGGTGTCCGGTCTTCACTGTTCCGGCAATGACTTACCTGTCCCTCTCACAACCTATGCATTGATTACCACTGATTCACCGTTCTACATTTTAAATCGAATACATCAATCTCATCCACAATACATCCCTCTCGACGGGCGGCCTGAGAAAGAATCGAAGTGAATTCTTTACACTTTCTTAAGCTTATGTGCCCTAACGCCAACTGAGAGCCATTCACCATGTCAACGGAATTACAAGTTTTCCGTGTGCAGACGAAAGTCTCTGTCTTCAAGTATCTCTGAAATAGTTCAGGTAAGATATCATCCAGAACGCAACAAGCCTCAAAGAAGAGCTTTGCGTCTTGAAGGTGATCTTTAACATGCGCTCATTCACGCGTGGGTCGTCAACGTTCCAAGTTTGACCAATCATATACCATTAACTACTTATATCAACCAGTATGTTAAGAGATGTGATGGTGCTCGACAATAGAGAATCTGTATATAACGGTAGCCACAGTGTCCATCCCGACATAAAAGCAATACTCGGCCAGCGGGATACGACCGAGCTTGTTCTTGCGAATCCAACATTGTATGCGTTCAGTAGAAGGCCAGGTAGGCATTGTAGCCAATGTTATCCTATAAAATGCACAGTTACAAAGTGAATAAAGAAGAATATATTGAGTAAGATCTAACCATAAATTCGTTCGTCTGTGGTCTGGAGCACAAAGTCAGTAATGAATAATAGGACGATGAGATCGGGAGACTTACTCGAAGAACACAACTCTGTTATGGTCTTCGCTGATGGTGAAATTGTACGCGTGTGCATCGTTAGGGTTTGTTTGGCTTATCCCAAACATGAGACCGCAAAAGATAGCAAATCCCTAGTAGTACCGTCAGGCGAAGAAGTGCGATATGGGCTGTGCTTTTATCTCACATCAGCGCGCCATTTATCATTTCCCCATTCTGCAACTGCGGCCTTCATAGCTGGAAAATAACGTCAGATGGGCACCGTGAAGAATTTACAGGGCCTTTTTACCTAGGGCAAAATCATCGCAGTCAAAAATCTTGTTCCGCCACTTCTTGTTTCTCAGACCCGTAGTGTTCCAAATTTCCTGCCAATGATATCTCGGAAGGATCAAATATCTGGCACGGGAAAAAACAATATGTCAACACGGTTCTGTCAGTGGTATGAGGGACAATACGCACAGTCCATCAGCCTGATAGCCTTTATAATCTGTGTCGAGATAAGGACTTTTCTTAATAACCATCCTGACCTCTGCACTTGAAAGGCTAAGACGTCTGAACTTCCAACACTGGTGAGGTCCGCTGGTATTGAAGGTGCCCCCCCATCCATAAATCCGGGTCCCGTCTGTTGATCCCCTTTAATGAAAGAAATTAGCAATGGGATTCCGTGTCCTGGACACGAATAGCGTACCCGTTGTACAGATCGGCAAAGGCTAGCGGATTGGGCTCAAGAAACAAACTGGAGAGGTACCACACTTACTTCCAGATTCAACGTTCATCATCCTGCAACAGCCTTTAGTTCTTGTTTAGAAATTACTAGCATAAAGACGCACTTGTAGCTCTGATTGTCCGCAGAGTGCTTGATGACCCACTGCTGATTCAGGAGGCCGGTTCTGTGCCAGCCGTAGATAGGAGTCTGATCAGCTGAACTGCCTGAAACAAAATAGAAGATACTGGAAAGATGGTAGTGCATATATTTACCGCCATACAAATCCATATAAGTCCCTGCAATGAGATTACGGACGGTGAAAGTGTCAGCCTTGTCTGTGACTGGCTCAACCAACCAAAGTTTATTGTCGTTCAACTTGGTACCATCACCGAATCCCCAGCCATTTATGGCTGTACCTACAAAACACTGAGCGGGAAATGTTCTCTTTGGGTGGCGAGGAAGCAAGCCTACCATCAGCGCTGGACCCTAGCGACTCAGAGTATCAGCAGCTATGACCAAGGGAAAAAAGAGGTGTGCGGCCCCTGGAACCCACCGTTGTGAAGATCCATGGCAAGTGGAACACCAACATTTTCAATTTGGTCTGAGAGCAAAGAAATGAACGACGAGCTGGAGAGCGCAACAGAGACATACAAATTCCGCGAGAAATACTCATGATGTGAAGAGATCCTAGAGTTGTGGGGTTTATTGTCAAGATTTCCTTCGCCTTTATACCTCTGCAAGCTAGTCATCACGTTCCACCTGTCTGGACTGCTTCAATAGCACACGGCCTGCCAAGAATCAAGTTCAATACATCGGTGACTGGATGCAGTCCTTGTTTAACAATGTTTCCTCATCGTATTCGTATCCTCCTTGGCTCAGCTGATATTTTGGAAGGAACACGTGTGCTCTTTAAGTGCATTCTGGCTGTAGGCTTATTCCTCCATTGACATCTTTGGGTATCGTGTCCCTGCTTCTCCGGGATTCATGACCCGCGGAGACAGTGCACCGCAATTTACGACATGGCGGGTAGTTTTAGTACGGCATCTATTTGAAACCCTTGTCACAAGGAGAACAATCATAAACTGGTCACCTCCACCTTTCGACGTGAAGACCACCGCTCTGTTCAAATACCGGACCCTGTGGACAAACTGAACCCAGGTAGGCCCAATTCAGAATTAATACGTACATTGTAACAGATTTCCGCCATACATTACCATCAGCTGGCGATCGAAAATTTCCCGTTCAGGTCGGGCTCGCCAAAAAAATGGAGTGAAGAAACCTCCGTTGACACGGCGAACACGAAGACCGAGACGCTTGACATGATGCATCCAACGTAGAAGCTCTTCCACTCTTGTCTTACATCTATATCGCCGATATCACCGAAGCTCGATGAGCTCGGATAACGGTGCTCCGTGCTCAAGGGATCTGGGGAAAATAGGACACGGCGGTATTGAAATCCAATAACTTCCATAAGGCAGGGTGTTTGAGTTTGTGAAGAGATGCGCCAAGGTAACTTGGGGCTTCTTCATTATCCTCCTCCTCCTGTATGTAGAGTCTCTTACTGAGGTAGCTCAGCGACCCTGCCAGACGTACACTCAACCGTGGAATCGTTGGTAATAACGGCGATAGTCTCAACTGAGGACACTTCATGGAACACGTCAAGCACGAACTCAATTCAAGACTTGTCGATGTATATCCACGAAAATCGAACAAGGTCATCAAAGTCGACTCTGACGTGCACATTAACCCTGAGTTTCCGCAGACGAGAGTTGCACCGTTTACTGCTAGCGTCCATGAAAGGGGAGTACAGGGCTTGCGAGAGCTGAGGATGCTACCTGCACAAGCCAATGGCTGTACGATGGTATATGAGATTAGCGTTGAAACACGAAATACAAAGCTAGACGACAGCCGCATTTCTGCGTATGAACGATCATAGATATATGGCCGGTGATACCAAAGTGTCGGTGGTGGTCTTCTTTGTCGCTTGCATCAAACACGCAAAAACGTAGCAGTACGCTCAATTTGGGTATTCTTGTTCATAGATACATCAGAGATCGAAGCGTCTATTCATACCTTGCGCGAAAGGAAGGTGTTCGGGAACCGGTTTGTCCGCAAATTTCGGACGACGCGAGTCTGGTATGTATCATCAGCAGGATCTTCACGTCCAAATTCACGGTTGCGGATGTCTATAGGCTGTAGTCAATAGACGGCAGTGAACAGAGAATCATAACGCACACCTCATTCGCCTTGATGCCACGTAGATGTCCCAATCTTCGAATGGTTCTCGAATCCCGTAGTGACGTGATTGCTAAAGTCAAGTTCGGTCCATAATGCATGGTGACACCCTGATGAGCTCCGGATTTCTCACAACCGCCCAAGTCAGGTCTAGTTGAGCTGACTCAATAACCAGCTTAGACCTTGGAGGGTGGAGATAGCGACGATATACGTGGCATACCAGTTCGACGGAAGATTCCCAGGTGCAGGCGACAGTGAGGGAGCTGTAGAGGAAAATGTTGTTGAAAGTGGCGGTTGCTGGGGATAGCCGTCGCATCCGCGTATATCTGCAGACTCATCGACGAGATAGTAAACATGCAGGTTGTACAGACCACATTGGACGCTCACTCCTGACTGTTGTCGAACGTCACACAAAGATGTACGTCGTAACAGATATTGTCATCCGAAGGAATAGACATTCTGCACGTCTGCTCCTTATCTGGTTTCCCGCTCAACGGGTAGCATAAAGAATATTCACTGTCGAGAACGGAATGAAGGTGAGAGATGCGAAACGTGTGGCTTCGGCGTTCGCTTCCCGAGAGACGGAAGCATGCCAGCGAGGACGAGTTCGAAGAATGATTAATGAAGTCTGATCGTCCTCGACTGGAATCGAACCAGACTTCCTACCAGAGGAGCCGTAGGCAGGCAGGATACTTTGTAAGCGCTTGCCGACAACATCCTCAATACGGCACATTCATCCCAGTACAGTCTGTGCAGGGAGCTCATACAGACACGAGATGGGAATCGGCTAGCGTCATCTTCGCGGTGGCATATGTGATGCGGAAGAAGCACGAGTCAGGAAGTTCTTAACTGGAAGAAAAGATTAAACCCGTGTCCCCGCATAACAACAACAATCTTACCCTATAACATCGTCGACACAAGCTTGAAATCGATGACCATCGCCGCCTTCCTGCCTCGGGGTGGTGCGGCTTGCGAAGGTATTCCTCATCTCCTCGTCCTGAGATTCCATTGTGTTGCGTACATCCTGATCGCCATTCTATATTTTGATGTCGAAGGATAGCGACCGCCGAAATGCTGGGTAATGCAGTAAAGCCGGGTTGATCGTCAGTTACGGACCCACCATCGTATGGGGAGAAAGGGCCATCAAGTCGCCGTGATCAGGCGGTAGATCGCCCTCGAAAGAGATATAAAACCGATACGTAAAGGGAGCCTTATCAAAGCCTACATTTACGGTTGCAAGGGTCCCAAACGAAGAGTGCGATACCTAAAATGGACATATCAACAAGACGCTCTGTAAGATAGAGCTGGGACTTACGTTCGGCAGATGACGGGAAAAAGGAACCCTCATACGGTAGCCCTGGGGTTACTTTCGACTCTGTGGCCTGGTTTGGCGATGGCAGTGAATATATCCTATATAGAATATCAGATTCCGGGAGATCCAGGCTATAACGGTAGACATACGCCACGGCATCTGAGAATCCATCCGTAAGGAAGGATGGGCAAGCGGATATTTGCCGGTGGTTCTAGGGTTCTGCCATCGACGTCCGTGAAGACAAATATCGGATTCGCAAGTGTTGACGATACTACCTGACGGTGTGGGAAACACACTGCTATGCGCTCAGGAAGAACGACACACGGATAGCGTGGTTAGTTGAAAGACATCGACATACAGGTCAACACTAGGATGATGAGAGTTAAGATACAGAGCAAAGGCAGGCGTAATAAAACTCACGGTCACCATTCGCAATTGTCATCAACTCTCGCCTTCCATCATTCGACTTGTAATGGGGTACTGTATCCAGGTCAACAGGATGTAGAGCGCCTTGCATCGAAGAACACACAGGCACTCGAAAGCCCATCCGATACCCGCCAGCCTGGATTATCACTGAATACGGATTCTGAAGTCAGTCCAAGAATGTTGAGGCAAACGAAGAAAACCCACAGACCAGGATGTCGTAGCAGGCAGGTTTGTTGGAATATGGCAATCCGGCATCATGCTGAAGATGCTGATTAAGGAAGAAGATATAGGAAAAGTATAGAAGATTCTAGTAGATAGTCTTTTAGTATATGAGTAGGGTACTGTAGTGTACATCCTCATGCGTTTCCAGAGCTCAGCCAAGCACAATACTACTGGCTTGACACAGCGTGTGTACGTATGGAAGATGAACTGATCCCCCATATCACAACAGGTTCATGCTGAAGAAACACCAAGGGCCCGGGTACTGATATCTGTGGGGCCTAGTACCGCCGCTGTGATATGTTCCACCCGTGTCTTGACCGCATATGACGAGGAAGAGGCGTAAATGCCATTCACTTCGCACAGTGCGATGTAGGAATATGGATCTGGACGTCTCCGAGTGCTTTGTTGTTATCACTGCATCCTCTTGCAGGGGATCGTCGTCGTTGTCATCGGTGGTCGTGGTGGGCGTTCACTATGAAGAGTCGGACATCAAATTTGGATCTATTTTCAGATTCCGGAAAACGGGCCGGTCAATCTGTGAAGTCGCTGTGACTGATAGTAACGCGTGAGACTCGTGCGCGTGACTTGCAACTTTGATTCCATTCCACCACCAACGACCAACCCGTCCAGGGTGCAATAGCTAGGTATAATCCTAAGCAACATATCTTACCAAATCTTAAATTCCCACACCTAGTCATGGCCAAATCACCAGGAGCGCAAAATTCTGGGACGACTGGACGACAAACGAGCTGGAGGCGTATAATATCGTTGTTCAGGAGCAGAATGAGAATGTTTCTTTGGAGGGCCCCTTTCCGCTTATCATGGCCCTGCAGATTTTATTCACCATGATTACAGAACCGGCATTCTCGATTCTGAATCAGCCTTGCCTTCTAAAGCGCTTTGAATCTAGCAGTCGACATCACGGAAGGGGAAGAGTCGGCTGTCGACGATTTACTGCTGAGCTACTGCGTGTCCTGGGTTATGAAAGGCAAGATACGGTGGTTCGCACTCGGAAGAGTCTTCGTTTCCTAATGTGGCGGTCAGGACGTCTACGCTAAGACAGATGTCTGTCTTTTGGACATCGAGTCATTCGTGTTGCTGCTGGTCCAAGAGGACAAATCCCCATATCAAGCCCATGGACCCAGAGGCTCAACTAATTGCGTAAGCGATCGCTGCGTTTCAGGAGAACAACAAGCCGCGGGCCCGGCTGTTCCTCGACCCGTTACCGGTCCAGATTCTCCAGGTATCACTATGGTTGGCAACCTTCCCGGCCTTCTATAAGATCGCTGTGTGACATCTGAACTCGATCGTTGTATACGACATGGCCAATATCCAGCTACTCAGACTATTGTCTATCGCCACACGCCTCGTGTACCAAGGCGCAGGAGCGGTGGTATGCGCCCTCTGCCCAATCGCGAGCTCCTCGTTCGTTGTTATGAGGCTTTCAAGTGTATTGTGCTGCCAGATGAAGGTACGGTATTGAATTATTTCTCTTATGTTGCCTCTCATTCGCCATCAGACAAGGCAAACGAGGAGAATCAGAGTGCTTGAGGGGAGGTTGGAGCTGATCATTGGGGGCTTTGTCGGTTAGAGAAGAAGACATGGATCGCTGTAAACGGACTGTAGCAACACCGGGGTTAAGCGTTGAATGTCGGCACCGTACCAAACCGCCATTTTCTCCGAGTCCTCTTAGCTTCATTGCAGGAGAGAGCTGCTGATCTTGGGGTAAGAGGTTCGATGGTGTATTCCTGGTATGCATCGTAACTCCGCACCAACTCCAGGTTCTCGAGCTTTGGAAGAGCATCGCCCCCCGTAAGACATCGAAGAGATGCATTCGTGATGCAATACACGTAAGAAGCCTGTTCATCAATAACCAAGGAACCATCACAAGTAAAACACCTTTCAAGATTCCCATTAAATTTTGTGGCTTCCGTTCCGATTTTGATCCCTCTTCAGGCTGACCCTCGGAATCACCCTGCTCTCCTCTTCAATCAAAGACAATGTCCTCGACTTATGCGCACAGCATGACATCGTGTATACGTCTTAATGCCCTGGTCGTCCGGTTAGAGTCACTTGATATAATATCCCCCTGAAGCACTGGGAAGGGAAGTACCTGTAACACGAAATCGGTCGTTATGTTCCCATGTCATTGACAAGGTGGGACTGCAAGCTACAAACTCTGTGCATTCCAATGGTTGTTAAAGTACTTATTCGCTCTGCTTCTGGGGACAATAGTATCCGCCATGCGCTTTTCACAGTAAACAGCGCTTCCGACACATTGTAGATGGCGGAAAACTCACGTTGTTAGCCGAGTATCTACCACGAGCACGTCAACAGCTTACAATTACCAGAGATGTGATTTGCTATAAAAGAACACTTGTTCGTCCGTGTAATCCATTCCTCCATCCTCATCCTCTCCATCTCGGACAACCTCACACATCGTTAACATGAACAGAGCCCAAACTAAAACGGGTGTTTTCGTCGATATTTCTCACATTACGCGTCCATTGCATTCGGTGGAAACTCTTTCCCTGGTAGTGGTCCTCGATGATGGGGGCAGCATGGGAACCAAGACAGACTTACTATCAGTTCTCCCGCTTCTCACTTCTCTCAAAGACCTTTATCTTACAGGCGACATCGATTGACCTGAGCGAGGCTTCGGCGAAAACTACACCATTTGGCACGTTACAATCTCAGAGGCCAAATTTACTTCGTGGGCAAGCTTCGACGGGTTTATGTTCTATTTCCGAAAAATGGCGGGCATTCATATAATCAACAGCTCCGTTATTGGAGCTAACGCTACAGATCAGTTCGACCCATCTTGGAAGATTGGTGGGCTGGACTATTTTTCCTTGCAAGTCACGGACAACAAGCATGCGGACGATGTGGCAAAGTTTGCAAAGTACGCAGCAACAGTAATATCGGGATCGTTGGATCTTAGGCTCTTCGGATCCCTACACTTTGTACACGACACCCTGAGTCAGTGGGAGACTATCAAGCGGGACAAGATTAATTTGCTAACAATCAAGTTGGATAATGTGCCTAGTACGTTTTGTCCTTCACATGACTTTAGGAAAGGTGTTCATTGACATTCTTAGAGTCCCAATGAAAGATCTTGACTTACTTCCTTTCTCGTGTTTGAGAATTCTCGCCATATTGAACTTTGATGAATCCCACATCGAGTTCTGGACAAGGACATTGACAGGATTGATGAACCGTTATGACCCAAAGAAGAAATCATACCCGTTGAAGCAAGCATTCTTTGATTTCACATTCGACATACCACCTGATATCTCTGGAGAGACGGCCGCTGAACTGACCGCGATGTGGAGGTCCATAGACAAATTATTACCCCTCCTGGCGAAGGACATACCGCGGCCCTGACATTCAAGGGATGGGACGGAAAGGATAGACAGAAACTGCAATCCATATTGAAGGTTTGTTTTCCGATTGCAAAGAGGGCGGGGGTTCTACGACATTTTTATTGATGCGCCTAAGTCAGCATCGGAGATCGCTCTTAGACACACATTACATATTCACAGGTCTTGTTCAAGAGGAGGAGGATCAGAGGTGCATAGACTGATATCATTCCATAGTAAAGTCTGGTCAATCGAGAATATAGTATTGTTAGTCCGTCCCCAGAAATATGACCAAGAGATTTGACGAGGAAATCATCAAAGACCGAAGGGAACGGAGAGAAAGAATAGCTCTGTGCGGTTCCACGACGCCACTGTCTTGCACGAAAATCAGTTTCCGTTCCGATGGGAATGATATCATTTGATGTATACTTGCAGCAAGTGGATTTGTGCTTTCTGCGAGTAGGTAGATCTGCAAAACTCAACGACTCTGTCTTTCGACGAGAAAGTCCACTAACTGAAACCGTGGCCAATGGGTACCATTCCTGCGCACATATCATTACCGCACAGTCTGGTTGAGTACTTCGTATGATTTATGCCAATTTATAGATGTGATTTAGAAAAGTAAGCAGACAGTGGCGTAAGGCCGTGGTGTAATGAGAAGGAAATGTAAAGAACTGGCCTTGGTTCTTGCTCAGGCCCTTCGTACAAAAGGATAAACCGTGAACAAGAGGTATCATCCTGAAATGCATAGCGGTTGATTAGCGGTTCTAAACAGTGGCGATCAACGTACGGACTGGAGGTCGAGACCAGACCCACGGATCATCAAAAGTGTCGAGACTTTGATCAGAGGCAGGCCAGCAATATCCTTGACGAGCTCGTCGAACTGATCCTTGATTTTTACGAAGAGAGGCCTGACCTGAGGAGCAGCTCCGTTTTGAGATACGTTATGTCAATGAAAGCGAAACCTTAAGTGATATAGATATAGAGAACTTGGATCACAAGATAAAAGTCCCAACAATGGGCATAGTGGAGCGCAAGGAAAGTTGGAAAGACAGCGGGACAAGTCGGCCCGACCATCCGGATTTCCCAAACGGTGTTTAATTTGATATTCGGGACGCGCCTCTTGATGATCAACCACCACCACCACCATCACCGACAACGACGACGACAACGGCTTCCTGGAAGAGCATTCGGCAGCACTTGCAACGGCTAAATGCACCCAACGAATTTCGTCCTCAAGAATGGTGTGGGACAGCGATCCGCTTGTTAGCAATGTGAGGGAGGGTAGGGGCACAGAGATGTTGATGGCATGTATCGGGCAGAGAGTTCTCGACACGTGGAAGGAATAAGTCTGTGGGGAAGATCACAAAAAGAAAAGTGCACGGAAATGGGTATCATTTCAATGTTCATGTCAGCGAGGCTATAGGGTAAGCTTCCTTTGCTCGTACGACGATGACAGCTTACAGTTTTTCTCTCTAGCAACTTCCCAAAGTATATTCCTCTCCGAGACCTCGTGCCATACCAAGGCTCACCAACGACGGTTTTCGACAAACGCGCGTCTTTCCAAGGGCAATAAGCTTCCTGAATCTGTTAGGTCTTTCATTCACTCATGCAACACGACCCTCTTTGGCACGACATACGCGGCAATCGAAGACGACGCGAGCGAATTTCCCTCTCGTGTCCGTATGAACGTCCGTGGTGGATGGCCTGGTTTCGTTCGCGTGCGACCCTCAGGACTTTTCTGGGAACCCTCTGATAACGTCTCTTGGGAAACGTCGAAGCCACCCCACTCGCCTCTCTTACTTTCCTCTCTTTCACGACCGGAGATATCCTTTACCTGACCGGTCGAGCAGAAAACCACATTGGAAGAGACGCTACCGGCTGACTACCATCTATGTAATGGGATACGTATTCCTAAGGGATGCTCTTCCTGTTCGGCACCGACCAGGTACATCTGTCCAGCGTATTCCGTACTGTCCGACAAGTCGGCGCATGTACTCCGTTTCGACGACGACTCTCCAGTGGCAGCCACCCTCAAACGCAGTGTCCCCCACAGCTCGATCATCACCACCTTCACCTGGGAATCCTCCGTCGAACTAGATATCATTACTCGGCCAGGCCATCGTTCTTGACCTTTTCGGGTTCATAGGCCATGCCAGGTACCACCAATACATGCCGCCACGCAATCCAACCTCCGTCAAGGACGACCATATCCGAACATGGACGGTGTCTTCCTCCCATCTCGTACACACTAAAGTGTTCTCGTTCAGACGGTATGCCGCGTAATGCGACAGTATCTGTATCTCTTACGACCATATCAACCGCTCTGACGCGCCTGAACTGTGCGATCTGATAAAGGGACTAAGTATGGTGCGTATCTTCGTCTATTATACAAAGTGTTTTCCTCACCTTGGATCTAGAAATGTGGTCGTGAGATCAATTTAAATTCTCGGAGCTTATAAGTTGAAGTTATTTTTATCTTTATTTTGCTACTGCTGTCTCTTCAGTGTAGCCAACGCCAGTAAATCCCAAGTACGGTCAATACATTGTCTGTAATATCGCCTATCGTAAACATATACCAGCTATCTCTCCGCAGAAAGCTGTATAACCTTCTACATGCGGACGCTCCAACCGCCTGTGGCAGAGTTCAGATTCTAAAATAGGCTTGGGAGGTTTCTTTAGGACGACTCTGCCATGACGCTGCTAACCTGGATATTAAAATGACGATTTTTTGATCAAACTTGAACTATTAATATTTTATCCAACTCGTCAGATCTGGCTGTCTTGCTACAGCACGTTCTGAAGTCCTGCAATCATCCTTTGCTGGTGATGCATTGATGTGTCCAGGACAAAATTATCCTCCGGAATTGATCCGGCCCAAATGCGCCTAGGTCGACTCTCGCTTACGCTCTCGCCGTCATCATTGATGGAAATATTAGGAAGGACCGAAGTAGACGGAGCTTTCACTGAGTTCAAAATGAAATAGCCGCTGGTAGTACAGACACTTCCCTCTTACCACAAGGACACCAGAGTGATAGAGACTTGTTTGACAAGCCAATGGTGAAGGCACTGTTTTATCCCGATGTCGACTTATCAGCCAAGGTGGGTGTGCAACATTTGCACGAATAGAGCCACAATAACACATGGTAGAAGCGCAAGCGTCGCCTTGAGGCCATACCCCCCACCTTGGAGGAGACCGACCCTGCAGAATCAGCCGTTTCAGTGCAGAAACGGCCATTCCGAACAAGATCAACATATCAGGTGAGCACGTAAAGCATTGCACAGATCGAGTCGCGATAACGCCTTGTATGAATACAAGCATTTCCCTGAGGGCACAATTTCCCTCTCCGCCTCGGACGAAACCGGCCACACGGAATCAAGCATCCCAGTGCTGAAACAACGGTCATACACCGGTAGAGTCTTACCGTCCGCTACCGCCGACATTCCCTGTGCCGAGCTAGGCGTTGATGGAATGTTAGTGAAGCTCGGCAGCACCACAGCCACTCCGGATAGCACTCTATACAAGGCGTGCGAGTATTTCGTTGCTGAACGTTACGACTTTGGCACAGCCTGCGCTCATTTGCGGCCTCACTTGAACGAGAGTGATGTCGCGAAACATGTCACGAGAGTACGGCAATCCGATGCAAAGAGGCGACAGGAAATGCTGCAGAAGAGAAATATCGACCCGAAAGCACTCTCTCGACCCGGTGTCGATAAACTCCCGAAGAGGGTGTTCGACAGGCATGCACCCCCTCGGCGTGTATGGGATCTGCATGCTAATCGTGTAGTCCCGTATTGGGTTGCGAGCCGACACACATGGGCATTATCGCATGCGTGGGTGGACGATGAACATCTACAGAGAGTGATGACACCGATAAATGGATACGAATGGCCTGTACCGATGCCAAAAGATGCTGACCTCAATCTGATCAGGATTGAGATGTTGAATCTTGGTGCAGAGTACATCTGGCTGGATGTTCTGTGCTTGAGGCAGGAGGGCCGGGGTATTAACCCACGTGATCGCACAAGCCAGGAGGAGTGGGACTATAGGGAGGCACTGCGCAATGTGGAGTGGAACGTCGACGTGCCAACGATCGTGTGTATATGCCGAGCGGATGAGAGATAGTGTGTTACTTGAGTGGCCTGGGCCTGCCGTTGAGTTTCCGAGCGGCCAGCGACTTTGACGATGATCGTGTTGGTTTAATCGAGCATGGACACTACAAGAGACTCCTCGCAGTCCC
>JAUDZF010000274.1:0-28198 GCA_030407055.1 Armillaria mellea
AGCGACAACTCAAGATGAAGAACAGTCGAGAGGCATTGGAATCCTTCCTGAAGCTCAACATGTTCATTCTACATGTGAAGAAGGTATTTATATCTTATCCTCAACATCACTAGACAGTCAGCAACCGTTTCTAGTTTCAATCTGCCAACTCTGAGGCCACACGTAAAATCCTCAAGAAACACGCCAAACGTACCGCGTTACAGCTACCAGACACGACAGATCACGATTTCATCATACAATCTAAATCTCTATCGCTCCCTCGCATCCTCGTACAAGCCATCGGGGAGATCATTCTCCCAGTTATTCCCCCCCTAGATGATTACGCGTGTCTAATATGCACCAACATCGCGTTCAAGCCCGTCCGTCTCCGCTGTGGACATCTTTTCTGTGTACGATGTCTTGTCAAGATGCAGAAAACGAGGCCAAGGTGATTGCCCGATGTGTAGAGCACCAACGGTTTTATGTGCCGATAGATGTACGTTTCTCCATTACTCGTTTTTCTCAAATCCTGATTCCCATTCGATTTATAGCCAATGTGGATTGGGCTTTACTCAATTTTATGCAGGACTGGTTCCCGCTTGAGTCAAAGCAGAAGTTGAAGGACAATGAGAAGGAAGCTGCTCGGGAGGAGATGCTAGAACTCGGGATAGACCCCGAACAAGGATGCAGGATCATGTAATCTGGTACATACCACTTATTCCTAACATTATTCCCGTGGAGAAAGGACTATGAGAGGAGTTATGACTATATCTTACAGCAGCTTATCTAGTACTGGTACTAAACTCTACGCATGCGTTTTTAATACAATACCTGTCATTCATGCAATCCGTCTTGGATTTCGTAATGTAGGCCAGCCAATAAACAGTGAGTGGACGATGATATCAATCGTCCTCGAGCATCTGCTCCAATGTTGCCTGCTCGTAATTTTTATTCAGAGCCTCGATAAATTCGCCCAAGCCGTTGCTTTCCAAAACAGCCGACAGATTTATCAGACTAAGACCTATCCGATGGTCCGTAACGCGCTCCTACATACTGGTCAGGCCTAAATGCAGTAGCCGGGCGAAAAGGTGCTCACCTGAGCGTAGTTATACGTTCGGATTTTATCACTCCGATCTACACCAGAGACCAGACTGTTCTTCGTGGCGCGCCGCTGAGCAATATCTCGAATGATTTTTTGGTCCATAAGACGGGCCTGAAGGACTTGAAATGCACGCCGCTTATTCTAGGAACTACGTTGAGCCCAGAAGCTTGAAATGAAGGAAGGATACGCTACCTGATGCTGGCTCCGCTCGTCTTGCATGGAAACCGTTATACCTGATGGTATGTGTGTCAAGCGGACCGCTGATTCTGTTTTGTTGACGTGCTACAACAGGCTTAGCCAGATGACGGCCGAAGAATAGACACATACCTGGCCTCCAGCACCTCGAGCACGCATAACTTCTATCTTGATGTCCTCCATTTTATATAGCGGCTCATCTTGTATATCTTTCTCCTCTGCCAGCGGAAGGACCTGAATTATTCAGTTCTAAATGATAACAAGAAAAAAGGAAAGAAAACGTACGATGACTGCTACTGTGCTGGTGTGGACACGTCCGCTGGCATCGGTAGATGGTACCCTCTGTACACGATGTACACCGCTCTCCCAACGCAACCTGTCATACGCCCCCGGGCCCTTCACTTCCATGATGGCATCCCTCGTCCCCCCTTGCTCCAGCTCATTGACTGCCATCATCGTCCACTTCCATCGCTGTGCAGTGGCATACCGTTGGTACATTCGTAGCATGTCAGCGAGAAAAAGTGACGACTCTACTCCTCCGACACCAGACTTTAGCTCTACGAGAGCAGAATAGTGCGCAGTGGAAGACGATGGTTTGAGGAGGGCGGGTAAAGTCGTGTTGACGATTTCTTCCACCTTCTCCTCGAGCGAGTGGTATTCTTCTTCTGCCATTGAGCGCATCGTCGGATCAGGGTCATCCAGGAGAGACTTGGTATCCTCGAGAAGCTACTATAAAGTACATTGGCGCGTTGACTTTGAAAAAAGCAACAGTAATCACTGACCCGACGGGAGGTATTCAACTCATTCCAAGCCTCTTGGAGTCTGTCAGATTCCTTGATTTTTTTTAGCCGTGCTATATCCTCTGGCCTGGAAGTGCCTTCAGATATCTAAGTCGACACAAATGTCAGAAAAATAGAATTTGGCTGAAGCCAAAAAACATACCTGCGACAATATTTGGGTGCGTTCATTAATTCTTTTCTCGACGACGCGTAGAAGCCTCAAGGTGTCGCTTGATTGCTGTAATCGGATGCAACTCGTCGCAAATCTACGAAAGTGACGAAACATGCAGAGGCAAAGAAAACAGAGTATGGGGGACCCTTGATCTCGTACCACCATGTGGCCGAGTACTTGCATTCAACATGCAGACAAGAGACGACCTATGCTTTACGGAAGCGCACCATCGTACAGGAAATTAATCATTTTCTACTTCGCGGGCGCTACCACATTGCGGTCAAATAAATACTAGTGCACGATTGATGTCCCATCAGCTCATGCACGAAACTCAGGCATCGCACTGACCACATCACTACCAAGTGAAAGCCGCCATCGTGCGTACTGCCTCCATCGAGAGACCGAAGCCATCGAGCTTCAAACAACCCAAATACGAGGGGAAAATAAGAATACAGCCCACCCAAACCAACGCGCGGCACGGACACCACATGACCCCAGACACCCCGATGACTAACAACTATACAGTCGAATTAAGCCACCGCACAGACCAACGACAAACCACATGAACTCTGCTAACGATAGAACTAACCAGGACCTCGATCCCCGGACCTCGTGCTTCCGAAACTCAACGCCCCTTCACATAGCTTACTACGGCTACCAAAGCAAACCTGCTTCCCTCCTCCAAGGAATCCATTTCAATACTACGGCGCTACGTGGTGGTGGAAGAGGATACCGAGGATCGAGAGGGCACAGAGGTAACCGGGGACTTAACTATGGACCGTATTAGCAATGTGAATATGACTAATGTACTATATGTCATGATAAACACTATTCCATGATCAAATATCTCTACCATGCATACGAATAAAACCACATAGAACTAAAACAACTTATAGTCCTTTGCAGAATCTAACCAGAAGTGGTATGTTATATGAACTATAGAATAAAGAAAACAAGAATAATGGCAGTCAAAGCCTATACAGTAACCTCCTCTCGATGAAATGGAAGGTTGTACTTATTAATCTGCCAAGCAGGCACATACTGAACCCCTGCCTCCAGTACCAACCTAAAGGTAGCCTCAAGACGCCGATGGAATGGGAGGTCAACATCACAAGAGTGAGCGCACAGAACCACAATCGAACCCGGTGCAAACCTCGAAAACGAAACATCCAAGAAAATATAACGCCCATGAATATGCCCCAACCGAACAACTCGTCCAATACCCGCAATCGTTCTGCTCTCAACACACTCTCCCAACCTAATCCTCTGACCCCGACTCCTTAGCCTAGACACCAAGATTGTCTTATCCCCCTCATAGAAACCACTATAACGAGAATGGAATGCATTTTCCGTATTAATGAATAAAGCTGATGACACCACATTAGATGTCGGAGGATCAACAGCAGCAGATTCAGAGTCTGGATCAATTGGTGTGGTAACAAAGACCGAAGAAATGGCCTCAGCCAAACCAACAACCCAGATCTTGTGAATATAAAGTAAAATAAGGATCTTCACATCGATCAAGACAAACAAATGACGCACCTTAAGATTCATCATCAACCAGATCAACAACGAGTCAGAATCAGCAGATATAATCGTGAAACTAATCACTGATGAGGATGAAACAAAATCACAGAAGCAACAACTGGATCAGTGATGAAGGACAGAATAAAGAAATAGCATACTGGCTCTCTTATAAAGACCAACGAACTGCAGGGTCAAGAACATACAAAGATAAATACTATATTAATACCTATAAATATTATACAATAATATGCTATCCCAACGCCACAGCACATGGGCCAAGACCCAACCGCAGTAAGGCTATTGACACCACCTATCAATGATGAAACGGCGATCAAAGAATAGAATGAAAACATAGGTGCCTAACAACACACAGGCCGAGACCCAACCACAGTAAGGCCATTGACACCACCTATCAATGATAAGACGGCGATCAAAGAATGAAAAATGTAGGTGCCTGACAACACATAGGCCAAGACCCAACCGCAGTAAGGCCATTGACACCACCTATCAATGATGAGACGGCGATCAAAAAATAGAAAATGTAAGTGCCTGACAACACATAGACCGAGACCCAACCGCAGTAAGGCTATTGACACCACCTATCAATGATGAGACGGCGATCAAAGAATAGAATGGAAAATGTAGGTGCCTAACAACACATGGGCCGAGACCCAGCCGCAGTAAGACCATTGACACCACCTATCAATGATGAGATGGTGATAAATGAACAGAAAATGATCAGATGACACATGCTATGTCACAACACATGGGCAGAGAATAGACCGCACAGTGGCTGACAACACATGAGTAAAGACCCCACTGCAGCAAATCTTTTAATGTCATCTATCAATGATAAGATAATCAGATAAAAGAGAAACGTAACAACATATGACATCTTAAAAGTGAAAGTGTGACCCCTACAAATCACACCAGGAAATAAAAATCTGAATAATGGGACCTAGACTTAATCAGGCTTAATTGCAAGTCATGTGCAGACAAAGCAAACTTCTGCTCATTGACCCAAAACCACTGGTGCCTCACCCTGAATATCCTCTCTACCTCATTAAAAATTCCTAATATCACTCAGACTAAACCAACTAAATGTCGTAAAAGTAAACCGTAATGGAAACCCAATGTTACAAATACCAAATTAACTAGTATTATATCTAACAGTAACAAATATGCAACTACAAATACATATAACAAAATGCGACAGATCAAACCAAAATCACATTAAAGCACAAAGTTGAAATATATACATCTCCAAGAAACAAATAAATATAATACAAACAAATCCTCTACCTCATTATCTATTTCAATGAGTAGAAAACAGATTCCAACACCTAACTACTGGATATTGGAATGAAATAGAAACAAACGGTAGACTATTTAGTCTGGGATATACCGAGCTGCAGTCCAGCTAAAACCTTCCCCTAGTCTAGCTAAAACTGCTAGTTGTGATGCTAGACTAGTAAACATCAACTACAAACACCACTACATCTAAACTCTTACCACAAACGGCGCAACAAACTGGTCATGGAATACACCTCTCCCACTCCCGAGGGATTGAGAATATCCCTGCCTGTTCTAATTCCGATGAGGGAATAGGAGAGATAGGCGACAGGTCAAATCTATCTAAATCATATATCTCAGAAGAAATTGAGCCTACGGTATGTCGCAAGATATATGAAAGCACAATAGACTCTGAGAACTATGTCCAAGATAAAAATGAGCAAATACATAATAATGGCAACACTAGAATGTATAACTCACCAGAGATGTCATCGTACTCTCCAATAGAGCTATTATGCTCCGAGAATAATCTACAAAACAACAATGGAAATATCAACACAAGTAGAGCTGATTTAAATATCAGAGCCTCACAAACAAATAAAAACACTAATCCAGAAACAGAGCAACTGAATAATGAAAATATCATGCAAAACCAAATAAACCGATATCTACAAAATGACCCTAAAATACCTTTAAAAAAGAATACAGACAGAATTAAAAAAAACACCCGTGCTAGTATCAAAATTGCCTCACTAAACATTAAAGGAAGAGGACATAATAATATACTACATGAAAAAAACAAATGGAAACAAGTAAATGAGATTCTTCGAGATGAGAAAATTGGAGTACTAGCACTCCAAGAAACACATCTAACAGATGACTATGTTAAAGATATTCACAATACCTATACCAAACGTATACACTTATACTACTCAGCTGACCCGCAACAACTAAATGCAAAAGGTGTTGCTATTATATTAAATAAAGAAATAACAAACACTAAAGATGTTGACTTTTATGAAATTATACCAGGAAGAGCAATAATGATAAAACTTCCATGGCATCAGACACTAACAATCACAATCCTAACTATATATGCACCCAACGATCCAACTGAAAACAAACAATTCTGGGAAAACCTACTAAAAATATGGAATGAAAAGAATCTTCCAATCCCAGACATTATGCTAGGAGATACAAATATTGTAGAAGATATGATTGATAGATTACCATGTCATAAGGATAACACAAATGCAACACAAGCACTATCGGAACTAAAAGAACTTCTCCAACTAAAAGATGGATGGCGAGAAACAAACCCAACATCAACAGCATTTACATTTATGCAATCATCAACTGGATCTCAATCAAGAATAGATCGCATATATATTGCCAATGAACTCACATCTTCATGTTACAACTGGAGCATAAAAGCCACTCATCTTTCAACAGATCATAAGCTTGTTACAGTAGATATCATAGATCAAAAAGCTCCATATATAGGCCGTGGAAGATGGTCAATGCCTTTATATCTACTAAAAAATAAAAAACTAATGAAAGAAATCCATGACCTTGGTTTAGAAATGGAATCAGACATAGAAAAACTAGAATTTAATGAACGTACAGAAACAAAAAATGCCCAAATAATTTACAAAGAATTCAAAGATCAAATGATACAAAATATTAGAACTGCGGCACGTAAATCAACACCTAAACTTATACAAAAAATTATGCAACTAGAAGGACAGCTAGATCGCACCTTAAATGACAACAATATCAATCATGAAGAAAAAACCTTTTCTGCAGCACTACTCCAAGAAAGAATCATTGAGCTTCAAAAACAAAGATATAATATCAAAAATGTAAACTCCAAAACACAAAATTACCTACATGGTGAAACAATAAGTAAATACTGGATCAACCTCAATAAATCTAAAAGACCAAGAGACACAATATATGAACTTAAAGAGCCAAACTCATCTATAGAAAACCCAATATATAAAACAAAAACATCAGAAATGGTGCAAATTGCAAGAGACTATCATAACGATATACAATCAAAAGACATACCTATAAGGGAAGAAGTAAACCGTCATGAAATAATAATATCAGTTGCACAAAAACTTGAAAGTAAAATTTCAGCAACACAAAAACAAGAACTAGGGAAAAAGACGCAACAAATCCAGGTCAAAGAAGCAATTGATATATCAGCAAACAATGTAGCAGCCGGAATTGATGGTCTTCCAAATGAACTACTAAAAACACTTGCAATTAAATACAAAGAAGACAAACTAGCAGGGAAGACTGCCTTCAATATAATTAAAACTCTAACAAAAGTCTTTAATGATATTGAAGAATATGGTGTAATGGCAAATACAAATTTCAATACTGGATGGATGTGTCCAATCTACAAAAAAAAGGATCGCAATAATATTATAAACTATCGACCAATAACTCTTCTTAACAGTGACTACAAAATCTTTACTAAGACATTAGCAACTAAACTTGCAAATATAGCACCAGATATAATACATGAAGACCAAGCTGGATTTATTAAAGGTCGCAATATATTTGACCAAACAATGCTATCAAAACTAACAATCCAATATGCAGAAGCATCAGAACAGAATGGAGTAATCATCGCTTTAGATCAAGAAAAAGCATATGATAAAATAGCACATGACTACCTTTGGGAAATAATGGCAGCATGCAATATTCATAACCGCTTTATCAATACAGTCAAAGCCCTATATAATCAAGCACAAACAATTGTAGTCATTAATGGAGAACTGAGCGAACCATATACTGTAACTAGAGGTGTACGACAGGGTGATCCCTTATCATGCCTCCTGTTCAATATTGCAATTGAACCACTAGCATGTATGCTGCGTAAATCAAATATCCAAGGCCTACATATACCAGGATCAACAAACAATCTTATAACAAAACTCTTTGCTGATGATACTACAGTATATCTATCAGAAAAAGACTCCTTTGACAAACTGCAACAGATTCTCACAGAATGGTGTATAGCATCAAGAGCAAAATTTAATATTGAAAAGACAAAATGTATACCAATAGGCTCAAAGAAATATAGAGAAACATTTTATCAACTGAGACAATTAAATAAACATGATAATAAAATACCAAATGATATTCATATAGTTCAAGAGGGTGAAGCAATACGTTCCCTTGGGTGTTGGATTGGAAATAACATAAAAAATGCAACACCCTGGACACCAATAATAGAAAAAATTGACAAATCACTAACACAATGGAGCAAAAGTCACCCAACATTAGAAGGTCGCAGCTACATTATACAGTTAGTTGTAGGAAGTGGAACACAGTTCTTAACCAAAGTTCAAGGTATGCCAGATGATATTGAAGCAAACTTGATTAAAAAAATACGCAGCTTTATGTGGAATGATGCAAAATCATCACCAGTGAATTTAGAAACACTCTATACACCCAAACATCAAGGTGGAAAAAATTTGTTAGATCTCAAATCACGAAACAAAGCAATCACTCTAATGACCCTTAAGTCATTACTATGCAATAACTCTAAGCAAGCAACATGGCAAAACACAGCTCATGCACTATATGCAATGAACGTATCATATAAATTCAAAAAAATAGATGACAATATAAAAATAAACATGTTTCTCCAATCGTGGAACATAACAACAAAACAAAAAACCAGTCTACCACAAGACCTTAAACAAATTGTAAAACATGCCAAAGACTATACTATTAAAATTGATGCACGAACACTTACAAATGAAGGGAAAAACAAAATGCCCCTATGGTACCACAAAGCATCAACAGCAAAAAGTAATAGAATAACAAACTCAAAACATGGCAAATGCCTTCGAAACAATCACAATATATACACTGTAAAAGATGCAATAAACACAATAAGCAATCAACCAAATAATCACAAGGTATCTGGCAAAAAATGCAAATGTAAAAAATGCAAAGAGGATAGACAGAAAGGCTGTACAAATCCTGCAAAATGTCTATCAATAGTTAAAAATCTCTTAAGTGAACTGCCAACACACTGGAAACCTCAAAATGAAGGTGAACATGAAGATAATGAATTTTTAAATAAGGAAACACAAGATAATCATAATGACTCAGCTAAAATCTTTGAATACAAACTACCAACATCAAATGAAATCCATAATGCCCTCCGAATATTCACAATGGCAGAGGATAATTTAAAAGACATACCCAAACCAAGAAAAACAGAAAACAATTTCATAATAGCATATACCAATGGAACCTGTGAATTAAATGGAAATATAAATGCTCAAGCAGGAAGTGGAATATGGATTAACAAAGATAATATCATAAATAAAGCCTGCAGAGTTCCTGGCCTAAACCAAAACACAGAGACAGGTGAATTATATGCAGCAGAATACACTGCCCTCAAAATTCCTAAAGATATCCAACTGACAATCAAATCTAAATCTAAATATATGATCAACGCAATAACTAGCTCACTCACCTACTATGAAGACAAAGGATGGATAGGAGTACCAAATGCCCATGAAATAAAAAGAACAGTTGCATGGCTAAGACAAAGAGGATCAAATACCCTCTTTGAATGGACAGGAAACCATACCAATAGCACAGAGAATAATGAAGCAAACCAACAAGCAATAAAAGGACAAAAGGAAACAAGCTGTCCCAAAATAAACCTAAGAACCCCAATACAGCTTAACCTTCAAGGAATAAAACTCTCCTGCTTAACACAAGCCATAGCATATAAAGCAATCAAGCAAAAAATGATAATAAAAGAAAGAAAATCTACTATAATCAATTTAGATATAGCTCGATATGCTGCAAATGATCTAAGTGGACAAACACCAACAGATTCAAGAATATGGCAATCAATAAGAAGCAAAGATATAACAAGAACAGTAAGAAACTTCCTATGGATGATGCTTCATAATGCATATAAATGTGGAAAATATTGGGATAATATTCCAAACTACTCACATCGAGCAATGTGTCAGAAATGCAATGCAGAAGAATCACTAGAACACATTCTAATAGACTGCAGACAAATACTGGCCCAAGATACCATATGGAAACTCTGTAGACAACTATGGGAAACCACAGGAAACCAATGGCCACAAATCACATATGGAAAAATCCTTGCATGTGGACTAACACAGTTCCATAACAAAGATGGTCAGCTATTATTTGGAAAAAACAGACTATACCGCATCTTAATATCAGAATCAGCATTCCTAATATGGAAACTACGCTGTGAACGACGGATTGCCAAACAAGATGATGAAACAAAATGGCACTCACAAACAGAAATTCATAATTGATGGGTATCATGCATTAACCAAAGATTAACACTCGACTGCCAAATTGCAAGAACCTATACAAATAAAAAAGAAAACTTGAAACCCAAACTAGTACTCCATACATGGAGTGGCTGTCTATACGAGGAAGAGAAGCTGCCAGACAACTGGATCAGGCAGCCTGGGGTTTTAGTGGGTATACCATATCTAAAACAAAATGGGAGTCCCACACGAAGTGCGTAAAGCATTTCCCCGGGGTGGCTCACAACAAGAGGTGAAACTCCTCAAAATTAGCTTGGTTCCCAGACTAACATTGTTAGTTGTGAGAATCTCATAAGCTCCACCAAAAAAAAAAAAAAAAAAAGAAAACAGAGTATTCCGTTTCAGGCAATCTCCGGCCCGACATCCCACATCCTGACCGTCACCATGTCCGACCTCTACCGTTCTGCAATGAGCGCACGTATAGCAAAACTGCCAGAATTTCCCCATGTCGAAGCTGATGAAGACGAGGAGTCTGCTGATTCTCTTGGATCTCTTCCTGGAAGCGGACTGGGGCCTCCAGCGTTGTAGGTCTTCCTCCTACTCGTGGATGTCTGCGACTTATACCCCTTGGAAGGCCAGCCCATACACGAAGGAATAAACAGAAACGTGCTCCGAATCCAGAATTCTTACCAATATCAGCCTCCACTTTCTTTGTTGATGCAGCCCAAGTGGAGGTGCCATCAAGAAATCTGGATTGTCGTGTATATTATACACCGCCAAAATTCGCAGATGGGACTGTGATGGTGTGCCATCACGGTGCCGGCTACTCTGGCTTGAGTTTTGCATGCTTTGCTAAAGAGGTATCCGATATCACCAAAGACGAATGTGGTGTCCTGGCCTTGGATGCTCGACGACATGGTCAGTGAAAGATTTAGACGTCGGAAATCTACTGATTGCCTAGTTGCAGGGAAGACGACTACTACACAAACAGATGATGATCTATCCATAGATGTTCTTGTAGATGACTTCATCCAGGTCATTAAGATCGTGTTCCCAGAACCCCAGAAGGCGCCTACGTTACTGGTGAGCAACTAGAGCTTTGCCAAAGCAGCCCCCGATCTACCATGACACAGTTAGTCGGCCATAGCATGGGAGGTTCCGTCGTTGTTCGCGCCTGCCCTGTATTCTTGGACCTAAAGTATAGAGTTGCTGGTGTTGCTGTGATTGACGTCGTTGAAGGTAAGTGCTATAGCAAGCAATTCTATAGCTTACGTTCCCGCAGGTTCTGCGCTTGATGCTCTTCCGCACATGAATAGTCTCTTGAATGCACGGCCCGACGGGTTCGACAGTCTTGAGGATGCAATTGAATGGCAGTACGTTGCTCTCATTGTATAAATATCTACTCACCACTGTCGTAGCGTTAATACAAAGGCTCTCCGAAATCCCAAATCGGCGAGAGTGTCGATACCTGTGATCATCAAGCCCTCAGAGTCTGATTCTCCCCTTGTGCCAAAATACATATGGCAGACTCCACTACGGTCAACAGCGCCTTATTGGAGAAGTATAAATTTCCATTACTCTATCATACTCTTCCTGAATTAAGACATCTTTAAGGCTGGTTTGAGGGTCTTTCCAGCAAATTTCTGGCGGCGCGAACCGCACGACTTCTCGTCCTCGCAGGAACAGATCGGTTGGACAAGGAGCTCATGATTGGCCAGATGCAAGGCAAATTTCAGCTCATGGTTGTACCGGGTGTTGGACATATGCTCCAGGAGGATGATCCCACGGGCACAGCCAAGATTTTGATCGATTTTTGGAGGAGAAACGAACGGTTGATTGCTGGCGTCAAGAAGGTTGGCGAAACATAATACTAGAACTCTGTTAGCTTGTACATTCCCTCATTACGACTACCATACATTAAATAAACATTTCATATAACAGTGGACATCTCGTTAGCCTGTTGCTTTGACAGCTTCGTGCTGGGTCGGTGCCTGGGTGTACAATAAGCAAAGAACCTTTCAGGGAAAAAGACCCCACCTCTCCAATTTCCACTGGTGGTTCGTCGATGAAGTCGGGCACCTTACTCATGTCGGCAAGATATGAGGTGCCTTCTTCCTCTTCTTCCAGGGCCAAGGCATCGAGTTCTATGTCCTGTATATCAGTGAATGCCGCAATGACTGTAAAGGCGTTGGTACCAGCTTCTAAATCCGCTTCATCAAGTTCGTCGGGTACTGCATATGACCTCCCTAACGACTCTTGTATTTCATTCGCCTGCTCCAGCAAGTCCTCCATTTCAAAATGCATGTTCTAGGGAGCAATCAGCCCAATCTCCTGAAACACGCAAGGGAGAACAACCTCTATCTTGTCGATGTCAATCTTGCCGTATTGTTTCTTCATCTCCTTATTCGCGAGTTGCATGGCATCGACCGTAGCCATAGTGTTCCGTAGATTCTCTGTAGTGAGGGCGGCTGATTCCATATTGAAAGTTTGCTGGGTGAGCTGGGCTAGCTGGCTTTCGTACATCTTTTTCTGCTTCAGAGTGCGGAGCGCCCGTTGCTGGATGGCTTGCTAGATGCGAATATACAGATGGAGACATGCATGCCTGGCGAGCTGAGGATGGCATACCTTTCCCGGACCATTTCGTAGCTTACTCATTTGCTCCTTGTACCTCCCTAACTCTCCATCGAGTTTCTTTATCTTTACTTCGATGGATGCTATGCGACCATCAGTCTATCATCACAGATGAATTTGCAGTAATGTCAGGGCAGAGAGACGACGCTGACCGATGCAATGGCGTCCTGGAGCGTAGGCTTGGGTTTCTTGCTGCTCGACGATCCAAATATGCGATTCATGGTGTCCTTTGGTCGCGATGGAAGGCTGCGCGATGGGCCCGCGCGAGGATAACGTATTTGGTGGCGGTGACGTGATGAGGCGGTGATTGCCGCTTTGGGTACATATAAACCAATTCTGCAACCCAGACACACATCTCCCATCTCTACTTCCATCTACCATGGCAAACGTATATGTATGTTCTTTTCTCAGCCCTTCTGCACTGCCTTCTCCTTTTCTTTTGCGCGATTGCCATAATCTGACCATCGTATGGACAGTTCAAAATCTCCATCAACGGCAAGGATGAGGGAGACATCGTCTTCAAGCTCTACGACGACGTTGTACCCAAAACCGCCAAGAACTTCCGTGAGCTCGCCACCGGCCAGCATGGATACGGATACCAAGGCTCTGGCTTCCACCGTATCATCCCCCAGTTCATGCTTCAGGGCGGTGACTTCACCAAGGGTAACGGAACGGGTGGTAAATCCATCTACGGCGAGAAGTTTGCCGGTGAGACCAGAGCTCTACGCTTATGATGGAGATGGATCTCATATTCTTTTACCAGACGAGAACTTCCAGCTGAAGCACACCAAGCCTGGTATCCTCTCCATGGCCAACGCCGGCAAGAACACCAACGGCTCGCAGTTCTTCATCACGACCGTCGTCACCTCTTGGCTCGATGGCGCTCACGTCGTCTTCGGTGCGCCCATTCCTACTACTATACAACTGTATCTGACACTAAGTTTTTCCAGGCGAGGTCGTTGAGGGATTCGAGCTCGTCAAGAAGATTGAGGGTCTCGGTTCCTCCTCTGGCACCCCCAAGGCCAAGGTCGTTATTTCCGAGTCTGGTATCGTGTAAGGAATTTTTATTGAAGTAAGCTTAAAGAAGAGAAAGTATCGAAGAAGATAACTACATACACTGTACTACGGAGAAATTGAACTGTACTGATGAAATTTTTTTCGGCGACGAGTGGAAGCCCCTCAGGAAGGTTTTCGATTATCGATGTGCTGTGGCGCATCGATATGACGTCATCGCGGATGTTGTCCCCGGTCCGCGGGCCGTGCTTCCTTCAACGCATACGGTGTACCACCATGTCCGACTCGGAGGTCTTCATTGCGTGGCTGAGAGAAAAGGGCGGCACATTTCACAACAATACCCAATACGCTCGAGGTAGAGTTTCCCCTTTTTCCACGTATATTTTCCTTGAATATTTCTGGTAGTTCCCTCTGGATACGCAATCCTTGCAAAAGAACGATTACCTTCAGATTCTACCATAGTATCTTGCCCTTTCGATCTTATAATCACCAAAGCGATTGCGCTCAAAGCTCTCTCCAGACTTTTTCCATCTGAAAATCTATCGAATTGGTCTGAACGGCAATGCATCTCGTCGTATCTGTGCTTTCATCAGATTATCGATGAGGCAAGGTAAGGTCCTTCCAGCTATTGATCTTCGCTGAGCAGGGTCACAGCTACATTCCAGAGTTGGCCCACGGACCGTATGTCAATATGCTGCCGTCGCGTGAAAAGTTGCGTACCGGACTGCACTTTACCCCATTGGAGCTCGAGATGTTCAGAGGAACAAATATGCATGGCGCGATAATGGATCGCGAGGCGGAATGGCGGCGCGAGTGGGAGGCATGCCGCGCCGTCGTGTCGAATGTGGATACCAGATGGGGCGTCCTATTTACCTGGTCAGTCAATTACTCCGCGTTCAATTCAATCGTTCAAGCATCAGCACAAGGGAATTATTTTTGGAGTCAGCGACGCATGTATCCTCTCGCGCGTTCCCGTCTTCACTGTTGTCCCGTAATCCTACACTGCATTCGTCACCGTCTACAGAACCGGTCTTGCTGCCAGGTGTTGACGCCCTCAACCACGCCCGTGCATACCCCGTCTCCTGGGTAGTCGCTGACGCAGAGAATATATCCCTCGTCATCCACACACCCGCCAGTGCCGGCGAGGAGCTATTCAATAATTACGGCGCTAAACCCAATTCTGAGTTTATCCTTGGCTACGGGTTTAGTCTCCCGAACAATCCGGATGATACCATCGTGCTCAAGATTGGTGACAAAAAGTGGGAGGTTGGCCGTGAGGCAAGAGGAGCTGACGAAGTGTGGAAAGCCTTCCTGTCATTTGTTTCCCAAAGCCCAGAGCCTGACTACGAGGACTACCTCGAAGCAGCAGCAGCTCTAGATGACGCGGTGCAGCGTTTAATGGAAAGGCTGCCTGCAGACAAAGGTCCTTCAGCCCGGCTTGAAATGCGCCCTGAAGTAATGGCTATGTTGCATGACTACGTTGGAGGTATGGGAAAGCATAGTTGCGGCGAACCAACCTTAATTACTTTTGACAGGTCAGCGAGATATCTTGCACTCCCTCATTGAATTTTGCGGGACAAAAAAGCAGCTCGCGGTTGAGATGGCCAAGGCTGCAGGCATTGACCTCGTTTTTGACGACGACGACTGAAATTGAGGAGCCTGTACCCCTCATACCAGCGTCCCGTTAAGAGTAAGTACTACTACTTTCTAACACCTTGTGCTCCGTTGATAACATGCCAATGATTGCTTTGACGACATACTTGGGAATAACCTATCTTTGTCATAGCACTTGATGTATCAATAGTACACCACGAGTAATGTTATTCGGCTAGTATCAATCGAATCTAAGCACATTTACACATGGTCCTTTTTTCAAGGTTGTTGCGTATATAGGTATGCCTCCTTCTACATGAACCAAATTATTCTCCTCATCTATAAACGCTATTCCTCTTATCATTCTTGCATGAGAAGAGAATCGCCCTCTTCATGACACCAACTGAATATCCTTTGGCACATTTTATCGTTTTCTGACCCTAGACTCGAAAGTGTAAATCTGCAAACGAAAGCGCATAACTAGCGTCGTTTGGGCAAAGTGAGATGCGAGTACAATTATGCATTGAGAAGAAACATTTCGAACATGTAAAGGACATCATCACTCCTGGCGTAGCCCATCAATCGATGAAGCTGAGGTTTTTCTCAGCCCCAAGCCTGCAGTGTCTCCGGCAGTAGCGCGTCTTTGTGGTGGCGTGCCCAATCTGAAACGCGACGAGGGTATGCTGCCGTCTACATCGAGTGAAGTTCGTCCTGGAGATCGTGGTGGTGACAGAGTATTATATGCGGGGACGCGTGGGGAAGGTGGCGGGAAAGTAGGGGATGGAGCTGGATAAGGAGAGCGAGGGCGAGGGGCAATAATCCCTTCATCCTTCCGGGCTTTTGATAGCATGGAAAATATCGACCGGAAAAGAGACATTCGCTGCTGTGGAACGGCGTGACTTGTTGTTGTAGGAGAGCTGATACCTATATGACGACGTAATGCATATTAGGTGACATACAAAGCGCTCAAAGGAAGCTCACCGCTTGATGTGGGCAGTGCATTATCATTCGCGCTGAGACTGAGGAATAAAAATAAGGGCACTAGCCAGACACATATTCCAAAGAAAGTGGCAATATCCTTGAAACCGTAATGTATTGGCGTGGGCCCACCCCGGTATGTTCTAAGATGATTTTGATATGCGGCAGTGACTTTGGAGAAGTGGAAGAACCAGAAGAAGTGGTCCACGATGACAAGAACGCAGGAAGAAATGAAGGACGGCGATGAGAGGGAGATGAGAGGCCAGGTTTTTGAGAAGTTTTGCAGGTACACAACGTGGCAAATGATGGAGAACGCCGTCAACATGATGGGAAGTGAATCCGAGATGCATAGTATGAGATGCAGACATATTATAGCCTAGATAGAAGGTTCAACGTCGATGAATTGAAATACGGGAGTTGATTCCTCACATATATTCCTCGCTGACCAATGGTTTTGGCTAGACGAGAGTGTTCCTCAATTAATTCGGAGATGTATAGCAGGCCGCTGGCTGGCAAAGGGAACGATGACTTTTCATGAAGGTATCATAGTAGTTGGTTGCGTACCAAGTGCTAATATAACAAAAGCGAATGCAGCCAGAACGGCTGCATAACTTGTAGACAGCACTTTTCAGCTAAGGTTGAACAAGACAAGCTGCTTGCCCACCTAATATAGTGCAGAAGAGCCATGATGCACGCCTGAGTGATACCGGGAGCAAGATATGAGTATTCAATCCAGAAAAATGTCGATAAAACGCACAGTTTGGCCAATGAATCGCTATGAAAACTCGTTGAGGAGTCGTAACGTGGAGTTCATGTCCAAGTTTTCGCGTGGAATGATCATCGCGACGTGTTAGGACTGTCCACGTGGGATTCCTTTTTCGGACTTCACTACCCTTGACTCTTGCCCTCACGCACCGCTGCGATACCCTCCTCTGTAATGAGCAACCTCGAGAGTAAGAACGCTTCATTTTACCAGCCACTTTATTGAATTTTGTATAGAGACTCTATTCCAGCTCAAGGTTGTTGGCTGCCTTCTCTCTCCATACAAACTCGTTAACGAACGTCATAGTTCACAGCAAAGACCTTGAACCGCCAGGCTAAGAAGGCTCAGAAGGATGAGAATACAGAAAAGTCTCGGCTGAAAAAGGTCCGTTCGGTTCCTCGGCGTCTCTGACCTGTTTGATTCCATATCTCGCAGGCTCTTCAACAAGGAAACAACGATGGCGCCAGGATATATGCATCCAATGCTATTCGTAAGAAGAGCGAGGCTCTTAATCTTTTACGACTGTCAAGCCGCATAGACGCAGTCGCCAGCCGCGTAGAGACGGCTGTAACGATGCGACAAGTGACTGGAAATATGACATCGGTGGTGAAGGGCATGGACAGAGCCATGGAGAGCATGAATCTTGAAAGAGTGAGTCACCATGTCGCCAATAACTCTCTATTGCTCAACGAGGTATCGACCTCAGATTTCCCTCGTGATGGACAAATTTGAGTCGCAGTTTTCGGACCTTGACGTGCAAACGTCGTATATGGAGGATACCATGGCTGCTACCAGCGCGGTATCTACGCCACAAGATCAAATCGATCAGCTCCTGCGCCGGACTGCTGAGGAGGCCAACATAGAGCTACAGCATGATCTTGCCGCAAAGGATCTTGCCGCTGTGCCAGACCTATCAGCTCGAGAGAAGATTGGAGAAGAGGATGATAAATTAGCAGAGAGATTGAGGGCCCTAAGGCCTGCTACATAGCCAATCTACTCGACGATTTAGTAAGCATGTTGTAGGTTATAGCAGGGCGGACGCTTTTAAGTGTACGGTTGTGTATCACGTTTGTACGTATGAAATCCATTAATTAGGAACTAGGAGTCGTAAGACGGGTGTACAACCTAATACTTAAGAACATAATAAGTGTGCAGTAATCAATAACATGTATCAGAAAGCATTGCAGAATGACGAGCGTAAACACGTAACCCAAAATCATTAAAGATAAGCATGGGAGAAGAGATGGTACACGAATAGATGCAAGAATACAAGTAAATGACTCTAAATATAGAATGGCGAATGAAACGGAGAATAAGATATGTCGTAAAATATGTACAGAATGAGGATAAATATGACACGCACGGCAGTGCGCGTTTTTCAGGAGGGGGACACAGAATCTGTATCGGTCAAGCGTTTTGTAGGATTACCCGCACAAGGTTATCCAGCAGATGTTTCTTCCCTTCGTCGCCGAGGTTATGCGAGTTGTCCAACAACTGCCCGGCGCGGGTTATGATACCCGTAGGTCCATCGAAAGGGATATCGTGAGCGTCAAAGCGGTGGACATCTACATGATTAGCGTCAGCTCCAAACTCAGATGGAGTGTGAAATTTGACTCACATTGTTTGAATATAGCATACTGCTCGGTGCTCAGCGCGTTCTTGAACATCTCTGCGATCTCCTTTCCTACTTTTGATCGCTCATCCGCAGTTTTGGTAGCTGTACACCTAAACCCATTCCGTGAGGAAGGGCTACGGCTTAACGCAAAGGTGCCGGAAGGTATGAGCGCGTCTTCCCTCACTTTTCTTGGGGCCCATGCCAAGCCCAAACCCAGATCCAGCGACCTCCCCTTCATGGCGGAACGATAACCGACACCCGTAGTTGATGTAGGCTTGGGGGTAGTATCACCATGTGCAGTTCGCCACGATTGCTTGGTTGTTGTCAATTCACGGTCCCCTTGTCTGCGTCTCTCCACCAGCTCCCGTTCCCGTTCCTCTGCCTCCCGATCACTTATTCGGCCTCCCCCTGTACTTTCGCTCACATTGCTGGCTGTAGGAGAAGGAACAGGTGGTTCGAAAGAGAAGGGCCCATGTGGTATAGTGACAAGTCGTGCAACGCCAGACCCTAGCATCCGCTTTCCAGTGTTTCTGCCTAAACTTGATGATAGACCATTGGTTCCTGAAGTCGATTTACTATGATTAGTCGAAGAGGATGCACCGGTAAAATCGGGCTCGAGCGGAGCAATGGGAGGTGTGGCCCGGTGTGATCGTCGTCGCTTTGGCGGCTGTAATGGGACATCTTTCTGCGTTCCACCGGATCTCGACGACCCGAGCCCCGAAGGTTCACCGTTCCGACTTGCATTGCTTAGACTGTCGCCGCTTCTGTTGTGACTGTAGGCACCAGTCATGGTGGTACTCACAGAATTCCCACTGGCAGTCCTCGAGATCATCCCGCCTGCACCCCACCCAGGCCGCTCAAAATCAAAAGAACCATGCCTTGTCGATCGGACCATGGAGCCCTTCACACTCTTCAGACCAGAACGATGCCCGGGCTTGACAGCATCGTTTCTCCTTTTCCCTTTGTCTGAGACTGGCTCCGACTCCGTCCGTTCTTTCTCTTCGTCTACAACGGACATGACCCGATAGAGATGAGTCGAGTCTATTGAGTCCTTTCTTTGGCTAAGCCTGGGAGGCGTCGTACCCGGTCGTGAGGGCGTCGCGGGTGTATGAGTTATTCTGGGTATCACAGCGTCGTTCTCTCCGGTTGAAGTTGTGGTACGCCGAGGTTGGGGCGCCACAAGTTGCATCGCACGCTGTACAGGTGTTGTCGGTGTTGTTGGCGATGGTTGAGTATCGATTTGAGTCTGTGTTCTGCGGTGCTTAATCGGACTAGAGACGACAGGCGGAGCCGGCGAATGGGGACAAGGACGGTCATCAAAATTGGGCGGCGTTGGAGACATTACGCGAGGGTTACGGACTAGTACCAAAGTTAGTTAATGAAGTCCACACGTCTACAGAATGTTGGCAAGTACCTGAGAAAAGTTTGGACGGTCTGAAGAAGGTATCCCGTTTAGAACTGTATGATGCAGAGGTGGACGTCGACGATTCTAGTGGGTCGATGGGTGTATGTTTCGCATTGGAATCTCCGGAGGGCATGTGAAGGGAAAGGGGAAGTCTGGGCATGGGTGGTGGTATTGGGTCATGACTATTAGCACGCATATGGTGATTTGGAGACTCGGGCTGAAGAGGAAGCGGGGGTGCGTCGGCAGAACTTTGGAGATCAGGTGTAGAGGGTCGTGTGCTGCTTATGGACGATTTCCGTGAACCGGAGCGGCGAGTGCCGCTGAGAGGAATTCCAAAAAGGTTATGAAGCTTTTTACGTGCAGATAGTTTGGGAGTATTAGGTCTCGATCCCGCGACACTTGATGGATTCTCATTCTCCTGAGCTAGAATGGTGGGCTTAGGGATAGGAACGGGGGCCTTCCTCTTGTCCTTGGGCGTCGGAGGCTTGACAGTAGTATTAGTGGCAGTAGTTGTGGAAGAAAGAGGTCGCGAGGGATGTAGGGCGGATGGCTTCGAGCTGGGTGTGTGGCATCTTTGTTCCAATGGTGCACGACTAGACATGCTAGATTGTCGGGAATGCACCGAAAGGTCAGCCACGTAGTCTTGAGAAAGCTCCGGAACGACAGGCTCTATATCCACAGACGCCTCTGCTTTCGTTCGAGAACGCGAACGTGAACGAGTGATGAAGCTGTAGAACTGGCTGGGTGTCGGTCAGGTTGCCGACACGATGGACTGAGGACACACTCTGTTCTCCGACTTTGACTTCCTCGTTGGCCGTTCATCGTCTCGTGAGGCATACATGTCTTTGGATGTCGGCTGCTGGGAGGAAGGATGCGAATCGGCATAATCCGACAAACGGACTTTGGTGGCTTGATTAGACTGTTGAAGCAATTATAAAGGAATCAAAGGAGTACAGCGGACGAAGAAAGGGCCTACCTGAAAAATGGCACTGTATCGACGGGAGGTGCTGTGAGAGCGTAACAGTGAAGAAAACTACGAGGAGCAACACGTGTTAGGCACACTCTATATTGATAACGGGATCAATGAAGTACTGACATCCGTCGGTATCTTGTCCAGCAGACTGAGGCTCCGCCTGGTCCGCCTCTGGTGCGTCGACGAGGTCGTGGCCGTCGATAGAGTCAAGACCGAGTCTAGACGGGGGCTAACATCGGCAGTAGAAGGCACACTTGTTGATGGCGCGAAGGACGAGATGCTGGGCGCGTATTCCAGATTTTGGCGACCAGCCATCGCCTGCCAGTGTTCGGTGCGACGAGGAGTGCACTGAACCGCCGTACCAGGTTGGCGTTGAGGAGCTATCTAGCAATATAGCTCGAATTGGAATATACCCGCTAATTACGTGTTTGCCAGATAAAAATTATCTAAATTTCAAAATAGAAATAAGAAAGTCCGGACGCCCACGTGACTGCGCACGCCATCCTTCCCTCATGCCGATCTTATACATCGACTGGCGTAAGAACACATTGGCGCCTATTTTCTCTTTCCATGTCGTTCGCCAGGGCGGTTGCCCCCAGGATCGCCCGTATTTCCAGCAAAAATCGCATCGCTCGTCGCATATCGACAGCTCGGCCTCATTTTCCGTGTGTAGAAGCTCACGCTGTCAGAGAGTCGCAAATTCGCCGAAAAATATCTGGGACATCAGTGGTTATCCAGGAGAAACAGGAGCAAGAAACTGGCCCAGAGCCACCTTATGCTCGTCCAAATCCAAAGTCCTACAGCGTCTATCATCATTCATCTTCTTTGCCGCTGGCATATGGCGCTTCTCTCCCCGAATTCGACATAGCGTATGAAACATGGGGCACATTATCTCCGGCAAGGGATAATGTTATTCTGCTGCATACGGGACTCTCGGCGTCCTCGCATGCTGCATCAACCTCGCTCAACCCTGCAGACGGTTGGTGGGAAAAGTTTATAGGTCCCGGAAAAGCCTTGGATACGAATCAGTTCTACATAATATGTACGAATGTATTGGGCGGGTGTTACGGTTCAACAGGACCATCATCTGTGGATCCTTCGACAGGACGGCATTATGCAACGAATTTTCCCATCCTGTCGGTATTCGACATGGTGCGAGCACAGTTTTATCTTCTGGATCACCTAGGCATCGATCGGCTGTATGCTAGTGTCGGCTGTTCCATGGGTGCCATGCAGAGCTTGGCCGCCGGATGGCTGCATCCAGAGCGAGTGGGAAAGGTTGTTAGTATCAGTGGTACCGCCCGAAGTTCGCCTTCGGCCGTCGCAATGAGGTATGCCCAACGGAGTGGTACGCAGATCCCCCCCCAGACAGGTAGACACCGTCGCTAACATTGAACAGTCCTCATGGCAGATCCAAACTGGAACAATGGTTTTTACTACGATGGCCTTCCTCCGCACATTGGCATGAAGTTGGCGCGACGTATGTCGTCTTGAAAAACAATGTGGTATCGGCTTATTAAACCTTTCCTAGAAATTGCTACAATCACGTATCGTTCAGGTCCGGAATGGGACCTCAGATTTGGACGTCAGCTTCGTCCTGTTTCCGAGACTTTGGCTTCGGAGGATAGACCGCGCGCGCCCGCGCTGTGTCCAGATTTCCTCATTGAAACGTACCTCGATCATCAAGTATGTGTTGCATCTCTAATCTTGTTGGTAATCACGATTAACGCCTGCTTAGGGCGAACAATTTTGTCTAAAATACGATGCCAATTCCCTCATTTACATCTCCAAAGCAATGGATCTTTTTGACATGACAAACGAAGCGTTTGCCGATCTTCGCCTAGAGCCTATTTATAAAGGGAATGGCACCTTGTCTCCCTTTCAGCCGCACAAAACATCGCACTCGAAATCACACCCACCTCCTTCGAACCCACCCCGGTATCTGCCTTCGCTTGCCAAGGGAATGAAGCCGTTAGCCAAAATTCCGGTGATGGTGCTGGGCGTTCAAAGTGATATTCTTTTCACGATTGAACAGCAGAGGGAAGTTGTTGATGCGCTGCGCATGGCTGGAAACGATCAGGTTGTATATTATGAATTGGGGCGGCGTTTGGGGACATGACACATTTTGTAAGTCCAGATCAATAATTGGCGGAGCGCAGCTCATTGTATAACAGGTTGGACGTTCTGAACGTTGGAGGCGCGATCCGAGGCTTCCTATCGTGACAGTAAAATTGCATCTGTGTAGTATTAATATACATCTTTCTCGCTACCTGCACGGGGGTTGCATTCTCCCTGGGCCTCCACTTCGGAGCAGCTCTCATCTCTGTTGCCTCCTTCGCATTTGACAGGACTATCCCGTGACTACTGAGGCGTGTTTCGACCCTGACAGCAAGAAGTGAGAAGCTCGTATCGCAAACCTGTTCACGAAGAAATGTTTAGCGTTTAGTTTGTGATCAGTCAATTGGGTACTGATACTTGCAAACTGCTCAATATTTAGAGTATATCAAGTTGAATCCAAGGGCACGGTGAATTTCGCGTTTGCGTGATGCGTTCGTGCGTTCGTTGCGTTTTGCGTTCAATTCACGTGCGTTGGCGTTAATGCGTTGATGCGTTTGATGCGCGTGCGTGCGTGACAGTCGTGCGTTGTCTTGGAATTTTTCTCGTTCTTGCTGTTGTGGTTTTTGGGCATCTCCACAGCCTTACATTTGTTAACTTTGAAAAGTCGGGGCTAGATTTTGATGAAGATGAACGGCAGGGATGATTTCAAGCAAGAGAAGAAGAAATCAACTTGAATGCGAACAAGACGGTGCGTGGACCTCTACCTAAGACTCGGATGCTATCCAGGAAACGTAAGGCAACATCAGAGCCTGACACTGCTGAGAATCTACTACAGGATGGTAGCGCAAAATGTGGGCAAGCACTGACCAAGCGCGCTTGGAAAAATAAAACTTAGATCCTACAGTCCAACGATTATGTGCAATTGGTATCTATTCTTATGCACAGGATTGAAAGCCCACGCTGAATATGAGTCTCTGAATAGTCTCAACCCTAGTTAGTGGGAGACTACAGTATCCATGTCCGAGTCGAAGTTGGATTCTTGACTCCGAGTTCATCATCATTAAGTAGTATTAATACTAAAATTCAGGAACACGGAAGATTTTCCTGTCCAAAAAAACGATTTTAGATATCTTGACAGTATGAAAAAGTAACGGCTGTTCTTCGCTAAGCCAGAAGTACTGAGGGACACTATGTGGTGTTGAACTTAGGTTGAACGCACACTAACGCACCAGTCACAATGTGTCACAATCGCATGCGTGGTTGCGTTTCATTTTGAACGCATGCGTTTTTTGTCCTAACGCATGTGTTATATCCAACAACGCACGCGTTTATTTTACAACGCATGCGTTCCGACTTGCGAGATCTGCGTTCAAAGTTTTGTTGATATGCGAGATGCGTTCCTCCTTAAACATTTATTCTCTCCGACAGCACAATGTTCAGAGCATTCCCGAAGGGACAACTGAGCGCAACAAGCATAGATTTCACATATAAAGCAAGCTACAATACAGATACATGATTCTGGCCGGCCAGAGACACCCCCGTGAGTGGTTAATACCAATGACAGTCCGATATGGTACGCACCTAAACGCACCTAAACGCACCAAACGCAAACAAACGCAAAAACGCATCACGCAAACGCGAAATTCTCCTGGCCCGAATCGAAGGAACCTGACTGAATCACATGCGTCTCCTTAGGCTGACGCGGACATCGGACCGGAGTAGCCGACGACTTTCACGATGGCCAACGACGACACCCCCGGCAATGCACCACAGGCGCCTACACCACCGCCACCAGCAGAACTATCTGCAGAAGTACCGAGCAGTACAACCGGTGTCGTCTTCCGTACAGACTCCATCCACGACGGATACGACGCCTTCAGTGAACAGTGTCGACGATAGAGTACAGCTTGTCTCGAGAGCGCGTTCATTTCTGAGATCTCCTTCCATACAACAACAAGACATATTCTCAAAACGAAGATTCCTCCTTGACAAGGGCCTCAATGAGGTTGAGATAGAAGGCTTGCTACGGGAATTGGTACGTCTCTTGAGGCATCGGAGAAAACATCTGGGGACTCATCGTTTCCTGGTAGCCCCTTCAACTACCCATAGTGCCACCACGAACGTACCCGCCGCCGCCGCCATCAAATCTTCCCAATCTCCTTCTTGGAATATTCAGAATCTTTTCTTGGTTATTGGGTGGTTCTGCAGCGCTTGTGCTTATATATTACGTAGGTCAGGTCTGCCAAAGCTGAGCTGTATTTCTGAGTGTCCCTTAGCGCTTTCTACTACCACGAATCACGCATACCGCAACCGCCCGCCATTCCCTTCGGGAACATCACGGTACACTCCTCCGGAATCTCACCGCTTCGCTTGCCTCTCTCAAGGAATCTCAAGCTGAGAACCTGACGCTCCTTCCGAAGCCCGACAAGTTCAGAGAGCTCTCCGGATTCTCGGATTGTCGCTCACTGAAGGATATTCTTCGTGAATGCGAAGAAAAGAAGCTCGAACCTTTGGATATTCCGCCTCTGACGCTACTGCGATGCGGTATTCAGGAATTTGGTGTTGGTAAGAAGGAAGCTGAGGCCAATCCGACGACAGAAGATCTGTTCAGGCTCATGGAGAGTCACGTCCCCTGGCTTCTTAGTGATAAAGGCGTCCAATATGAGGTGTGATTGCTTATTTTCCCTCTCAACAACGATAGACTGTAATTCATATCTTATACAGCACAAACTCTGGGAAACTCTGTCCACTTCGACCGTATTCAAGTCACTGCCTGAAAATACACATCCATCCGATAACGTTCGTTGGACATATGATCCTCCGACCCCGCCTGCACCGTCACCGCTTCTCGAATCCTTAAACAGCCTCTCTGCCGCCCTTCCGCGCGACACGAAAACGAAGACCACAGCATTGCAACATACCCTGCAGTCCCTGTCTGTTTGACTGGGTATATTAGTGCTCAAGTATATGTTCCTTTCCGTGCTTATTCGACCAGTGGGCCGTCAAATAGTGGCAATACTCCCCCGACACCTGCGGAGGAACTGAAGCGTGAAATACGAGCGTTGAAAGGTCTGGTTTTGAATAGGTAAGTTTCCCCTCTTTGGTCTTTCACTCGCTAACGGTCTGTGTAGGCGTTCCTTTATGCCGCTGATACCAAGACCTAGTAGTTCTTCAGCGCTGCCGCAATCTGTTTCGTAGAAGCTTTTCTGAAATACTCATAATTATTATATGATGACATAAACTGTGCCTCGGCTAGTGCCTGTAGTTCAGCGGAAATCAGAATGGTTGTAGAGCCAGATTGTACTGCTCATGGCAACTTGACCCGGAAAACTAGTCTCATAAACCGATCTGTAACCAGAAAGAAGGAAGGAACTTTTATTACCCGACGGTGAAAGTCGTGCAATCGAGGTAGAGGTAAAACTCTGGGTTTATAGACCTATCGGACTTTGAACTGAATTTCATTTGAACGCCCTCATGTCACAAAACAGATTTCCCCGACGGGATGGCTACTTGGCCCATAGCCGTCAAATCCGCAGTCTGAGTATGTTCACAAGATAATCAGAGCCTGTTGTTCTTTTTGGTGCTGACGCTGTGGTCCCAGAACCATTCACATCGTTGCTGACACGGATATATAATTTGGTGTCAAGAACACATATTGGCGTGTCACCTGCCCCCGGACAGGACTGCAATGAAGATGTCCTAAAGGCCATTTTTTTCTCTGCTAAATCAGCATGACTTGAACAGTATCTCCCTCGTTTGTCATGTCTGGTCCATCGTGACCTATGACTTGCTCTACACCTATGTCGAGTTCAGCCCTGATACTTTGGGCCTCCTGCATTCTTCTCATATCTTGCCTTATCCCAGACACTGAAACAGAGCGACCGTGTACGTGGCTTGATTCATCACTTGAAAGTAGGATACCACAAACATATCGGGCTCCCAGAGGATGCATACGACTGGCTTCTACTCCTGCCTGATAACACAATACTATCTCTGGATGTCTATAATATCGGAATGGGCGACGAACGATTAGCGTCGAAGCTATTTTGCTCGCCAATGCTTCGTTCAATTCGCTACTTCAACCACTGCGGAGTGCACACATTCTTTGCAGATGGCATACGGTTATCATCATTATTAGCTTCATCACCCAGACTTTGCCGTCTGCGTCTTGCTCTCCCGCCATCTAGCGATGTTCACAATTTTTCGACACTTCATCATGTTTCTACTGCCATCACGCATCTACATGTCTCCTCGTATGAGCCCAGCGGCATGCTCTATGACCTTCTCAAGGTCTTGGGACCCCAATTGCACTTCTTACATTGTCGCATTACAGATGCGCGGGACATCAGCGGACTCTCTTCAGAACGCTTTAGGATTTCCTCGGACCCAATTGGAACAGCTCATTATTCACTTCGATCTCCCGCCTCAAAATCCCTTCTGTGATAACATACCATAACATTGCCCCAACCTGCGTGACCTGTATTGTGGTCGTATGGTCATTTCGGCTGCCATGTTTTCGACCTTGCCCGCAGTCGTTGGAGCGCCTGCTTTGGAATGTCTCGCGCCGTTCCGGTGTATGCGGTTCGGCAATTCCTTAGTGACTGTCGAAATTCCCACCCTTCCATGTCAAAGCTCACCCTTTACGTGGCATCAGCGCCTGGGTTCCTTGCAAGAAATGTGTGAAGATAATGGAATAGAGTTCGAATGTCATCCTGGTTTTGCGCCTGTGTGGAAGTCGAGTGCAGCTCGCATGTGGCCGATGAAATCTTTGTTTGTACGTCGTCTGCATTTTCTATTGTACCCAATCCATAACTGACGATA